>JAWPHD010012947.1:0-72065 GCA_037043455.1 Cyrtodaria siliqua
TACACACACATATACATAATTGCCTGAAACGCACTGGATAAGACGCTTAAACACAAAACATCCAGTAGGAATCAACAAAGGGGACTATATACATCTTACAGAATATATAAATGTATACACACATACTCTGAGTTTTATTACACCCCTTGATCCAAATTTCTACATTTATTTCTTAGATACGGAGTTACTTTTTTACTCTATCCTGCAGTATCCATTCTATGTCTTAGGTTTTGAGGTAGGGTTATTCTCTCTCTCTTCATAACAAATCATAAATGTCAGCGTACAATTTTACCTTCATCCAACCAGCAATGTTCTATTATTAGTACTATTGTTACTTCCATTGATCATACTCTCTCCATTTTTTTTATTTGTTTTTATGAGCTTTGGAGTTGCTTTATACTGTATCCTGCAGTATCGATTTTAGGTTTTGAGGTAGGGTTTGTCATATCATTTTCACATCTTCACTCTCTCTTCATAACTAAATGTCAGCGTACAGTTTTACCCTCATCCATCCAGAAATGTACTTTTATTAGTATCACATTTGGCTCCAGAGTGTCTATTCAAAGTGATCAATCCCTGCAACACTGCCAAACGATAAGTTGCTTTTTAAACAGTTCTATTTAAACAGCCGTGTATTTTAGTGTTCTTTTGTTTCGTATTTGTTCTTTTCGTGTTTGTATACCCCTGATGAAGGCGTAAGCCGAAAGCGCTTAAACTGTAGCACTGTATACATGTTTTTTCCCCATCTCTCTCTCTCTCTCTCTCTCTTAATATATATATATAGGGAGAACTATTTGCGAACAACCAAGGACAGACAACCTTTGGACGAAATACGGCAAGGGTCTAGCTATGATGAGAGACACAGAAATCAAACGTATGTTCCTATGTAGCACTAAGGGGTCGTATGACATGTTTGGTACATTTAATAACAAGGTCCGGACTTCGCGTTGTGATTTCCATAATTTATTGGTATATAAAAAACAGTCCGAACAATTACAAATTCATAATACGCTATGAACATCCTGTTATATATATACATATCCGTTTAGTATAGTGGTTATCAGTACTTCCATTTGTTAATTACTTAAATAGTCCCTATTATTAAATGTCTTAGGTTCACAAAGTATAATAGTATTTAGAAACTTTCAAATGTCCAAATTCTCAAATTACTATGTAACGCTGAACAACTGCCCTAATATACTAGCTTCCATAGTATATATTAACTTATGCCACACCCTGTCTTAGACTGCGGGGATCCATCTGGTGGATACAAGACCGACTGACTATTGAAACTGACTCTCCACTCCTGAACCCCGACTCTCTCTCTCTCTCTCTCTCTCTCTCTCTCTCTCTCTACTCTTTCCATGCGCTCAGTATCATATTAGAAGATTCCCCCAGACTACTTTTCGGCAGTTATTCATGCCCCACATATGGACATCGACCTGTGTAGCTACAGATTAACGCCATGGTGATTACATACTTGTATGCATACATTACCCACAAGACCTTTCGGCGAATGGTCTCCACTAATATGGCAAGTTTAAAGCAGCTAAACAATAACAGGTGTTCGGATGATTAACCACCGAGTAACTGAGAGTTTTTAGGAAACACCCATTGCATGATTAAATATGATATGGATTAACAGGGGTGTACTTTACCTCTGACTGTGTTACATTTATAAACTGTTATTAGGTTAAGTACAATGACGAGGCTGTAGTGTTACACCTAAAAAGGATAGCTGAAACACACGCATACTGTATCTTTACATCATAACACACTCGGCTGGAGGCACAATTAACATATACACGCATACATACATACAATTATAGCTCATGCGAGTGGGATCACATTTTGCGTGTTTGTGATTGACTATTGTCCTTGAATGCCGCATTTCCTGTTCAACTTTTATATCTACTTTTATAATTTCTGAAAAGCAGGTAAATTTAATCAGTTTGCTGTTTTTCCCCCGCAAATATCATTTGTAACGATATGTTGCATATTCTTGGTGTAACTATGTTCAGTATTTCTGTCCTTACCCTCTTGGTATATTCGTGTCCATTGATCATTTCTGGACTCATGTATAAAGGCGTTCCTACCATGGTTGTCAGCTGTCTGTACGCTGGATTATCCATCAACCTGACGGTAAATATACGTGAGGGCATTAGGTGGTTTGACGGGAGATATTTGAGGACATTAGTTGGTTTAACGGGAGATACGTGAGGGCATTAGTTGTTTTAACGGGAGATACGTGAGGGCATTATGTGGTTTAACGGAAGACACGTAAGGGCATCGCAATCGTTATGTGTTCACCAACAAGCGCTTGTTTTCATTCGGTTTAAGTGAAAGTTACAAGCCATATAAATTAAGAATTTCATAGATATGTTTTAAAATTACAGATAAATTACAGATAAATTACAGATAAATTACAGATTTTCGGAAAGGAAAATGGCTCGAACCCGTGTATTTCTATATACGAGTATTATACGGTAACATAACATTTAAAATTGTAATGAACGGACAAGATATACAGAAAAAGTGAACACTGTTATTCGGTACTGCTTTATATATATTTTTATTACATACCAGTGTATGATCTGGAATATAGATATATAATAAAATACAGAAGTTAGTTTAGATTTAGGAAAGGTATGTTTACTAATTTTATATGATCTCTTACCTAGCAAGACCGAAGTCGCCAATCTTAATGTCCATGGATTCCGTCAGATATATGTTCGTCGCCTTAATGTCTCGGTGAGCATATTCTTGGTCATGTAAATACTGAACAAAACAAAAAATATGTTAATTTAATAGCAATATTTGGCTATATAAAACACCTGAAAACAAAAGTATTCCATTCATGTAACATGTACGTCGATAGAGCTACAATTTTGGATTATCATGACTCATGTTTTAAATGTAAATGTGTATGCTTTATTTTCATAGTTTAGTTTGACCATGTAATTATATAAGTTAGTACATATTGTATTTCATTTAATCTTTTGTAGAGGCTGTGACATATATTTTAGTATAGCTAGCACATGTAGGTTATTTGGATTGTACTGGGTGACGAATGGTTGTGGCTGTTGCAAGCTGATGTCATTTGGTGTATTGGCTGATGACCTGTTTGCTGACTGTTCTCGCAAGTTGATGTAATCTGGTGTATTGGTTTGCTTAAGCTAAACTGAAATGTGCGGGGACTGTACTACCTACTTGCTGACTATTCACGCAGCAATATGATGTCATGTAGGTGTAAAGGCTTATTCGGGGATGATGGGTGTGCGATGATGGGTGTGCGACCTACTTGCTGGCTATTGTAAGCGGTCATTTAGTTGTTGACCGACTTAACTGACGTTGTGTGTGCGACAACTTGCTGGATGCCGGTTGAATGGCTTATTAGTTCTCTGGCTGACTGAATGGATGGCTTAGATTGCTTAAATAGCTGACTTGTTAGAGCGTATGAAGGACTTTTTCTTTTTGGCAGTTTTTGTCAGGGAAATCTCGAAGTAAGGAGTTTTGTGTCGGCAGTTTTAGTCAGAGTTCTCGAAGTTCATTTCTTCAGAGTGCCAGCTGTGTTTTATAAAGTTTAGAGAGATGCTATTTAAAGTGTTAGTATATTGGTTAAAAGTATTACATCTTAATGAAAATATATTGGCCAAAAATATATATATAATGTTGAAAAACGATGTTGATAATCATAATAATTATAACGGTTCCAATTGGGCATACCAAATTAAAGATATCCTTGACAACCTTGGATTTTCTGATGTTTGGTTATATCAATTTAAAGCAGATATTCCATTTGAATTAATAAAACAACGCTTGATTGACTCATATCATCAAAGTTGGTATTCAAATATCAATAACTCTAACAGGTTAGAATCATACTGCCGCTATAAACACAGTTTTGATATGGAAAAATATTTGAACCTATTAGATGATAACAAATTCCGAATAGCACTGGGTAGATTTCGACTCTCCTCTCACAATTTAGCCATTGAAAATGGTAGATATCTAAATATCCCGCGAGAAAATAGGAAATGTATACATTGTACCCAAATTATAGTAGAAAACGGATACCATTTTTTGTTTGTATGTCCAATATATAGACACTTAAGACAGAAATATTTTAAACCTTACTTTTGCAGATGGCCCACGATAAACAAATTTGATGCGTTAATGTCTAATAACTCGAACAGAATAATTATAAGCTTATCAAAATATGTTTATTATGCATTTAAACTTCGAAATGAAATGCAAGTTTAAATTTCTTTACTACATTTCAACCTTTTCTCCATTTAAGAAATAAAAAAAGCTATAACGCTTCTCTGTAAACTTTAATGTAGATTTTGTATGCCATGTTTTTGATGTTCTCACTGTATTGAATATGTATTGTGTGTAGGCTATAAACGTTGTACTGAATGTTTAATGCTGAATAAAGTTAATATATAATATTAGATTTAGCAATTATCCTTACTCAAAAGAAACGTATGTTTGTGATGTCGTGTCTTGCCTTTTAGTCATCTTTAAAATTGTTGTTTGTTTCTATGCGTGCTTTTGGTTGACTGTGGCCCTTGAATGCTGCATTTCCTGTTCGATATTTATATCTACTATTGATGTTTGATTTACGTTCTGTTATTTGAAACAGTGCTTAATAAATATTAAATATTAAAATTCAGAAACATATTTCTATATTTATATTTGCAATACTATATTATTATTTGCTTTATTGTTTACTTTGCATTGAGCTAATCGTTCAGTAGTATAGGCTGAAATTGACTTGGGGCAAATGACTACGAGCTTAGTCGTCCATCGCCAAAACAACGTGTTCCAAATATTATTTTGCCATATCATTTCAATGACATTTAACGTGTATAGGTTCATACTGTTAAATACTTGTTTTCATTGTAAGGGTATTATTTTCATAGCAATGGTATTGAAGAAATTTGTATTTTGTCGATCTTTTTCATTAGCTTAGATGCGGATGATTAGTTGGCGTCAAATGGTCAACGTATTGACGTTGATTGACGTCATTTATAAGGTCAAGTGGTTTTCTGAAGACGTATACCATTTGTTAGCCTAACTATCGATAGGTGATAAAACCATTCAATTATTTCGTCAATTCATTTCAAAAAAGCTAGGAAAATGATGTCGGTTTCATGTAGGCAAGGAAGGTTTCTGTTTTTTACAGTTGGAAGTTGCTCCTTATTAACGTGCAAAAGCGATGCTTGTCGAAGTTCCCTATTGTTTGGGGCGCTTGTTTCAGCCAAAGGCTTTTTTGACTCTTCAGACAAAATACATATCGTACCTAAATAAGTTGTATATCAGTGAAAAAGGCATTTTTAGTGGTAAATAAAAATACCTGACTTTTCAAAATCGGTTGAGAAATACAAATTTCATGCGCGAAAGCTGTTTTTGATGGGGCATTTTCAATGCAAAATTCTGCTGCATGAACAATTTTTTTTTTTAGGATGTTTATCCAAAAAATCATTTCGGCTGTAAAATATTTATTTCTCAACCGATTTTCAAAACTAAGGTATTTTTTATTTACCACTAAAAATACCAGTTCTAATGATATATAATTGAAGTACGTATTATTTAAATTGCTCAAGCTACTGCAGAAAAACCTTTGGCGGAAACAAGCGCCGAAAACAATAGTCTATCGTCGTATACTGAACGGCTGACTGATTGCGAAGTAAACTGGACAATAAGAAAGTGTACAATCATCTACGATACTGAATTCACATCAAGATAGTGGACAAACTTACTTTCGGGATGTTATGCTGAAATGCCAAATTTAAAATCATGCAAAATTATGAATCATTAAATGTTTCAGCAATACATGGCTACCATCAAATAAAGTACTAACAACACCCAGGTGATAATAAGCAAATGACATCTAGAAAGATGAATATTATCATAGCAAGCGAGTGAGTGGGAGTACGTAGAGCACCATACCGTTTCAATTTACTTTATTCAAACATATTTTATTGGCAATATTTTATATATAAGGAAATTTACTGAAATTTCAAATAGGTCGGGTAAAAAGTTTCAGCATCATTAGATTAAAATGATTCCTTTACAGTACTTAATGTATGATTAATAACAATTCATTACTAGGTCCGGTATATGTCAGTTTTAAAGAGTCGTTGTGTTTGTCATTTATATATGTGGAATGTTAGACAATTTTGATATACAGTATGATTGGCTTCATCAGATCTCAGTTTTCTATACATTGTCTGTGTCCCAATCACAAACGCTTTGTTTTGAGTACAATATTAATTGTATATTAGGCAGTTAATGTTACGTTTAAAGCACTAAATATATTATGTGTCAAAATATATCACAAAATATAGCAGCTGAAGTAAGCCATTAAAATTACTTTCACATTAATCATTTTAACCACTAAAACTATTAAAATGACAGCCAATATTCTCAATGGACCTTTTATTCGTCCTTGGATCTATATGTTCTGATGAAAAGATCCCTCGCCCCCACCACAACACAAAGCTTCACACACCCCGCCCCTCACCCCCACCCCCACCCCAACACACTTCCAAAAGCAATTAATCACGTGACATCAGTATTCATAAACTATTAGCAAAATTAATTAAATAAAGGATTCAATAACCACAAAGCAAACTCTTAAAACACAAAGCAGATAAATGACAAAAAAAAACACAGAAAAACTCAACAGCGGTAACTTCAACGGCACATTTAATGTTTATTTTATAAGCAATGTTTACACGTGTACAGTTGCTTCGAATTTGAGAGGACGTTGGATAGGATGTTGGATAGGCCTATCAGAGAAAACTAATTTAAAGGGGAAAATAAAGGGGCAAATATGTTACCATCCACCATTTCATGTATCTTTCTTAATCTGAAGGAAACGTGACGCACTTATTTTCCCCTTTAAAATAGTTTTCTCTGATAGGCCTATCCAATATCCTATCCAACGTCCTCTCAAATTCGAAGCAACTATACACGTGTAAACATTGCTTATAAAATAAACATTAAATGTGCCGTTGAAGTTACCGCTGTTGATTATCCACTTGTTACTAACACATATAACATTACTCTTCGAAAGAGATGATGCAATATCATTAGACAGACAGATGACGAATGTATGTATCATGCTTTTAAAAACATTGCAACATTAATTGTGAAACATATTGCAGAGTTGTAGACAATTTTTGACTGCAATGAGTATTTACTCATCGGTTTAAAAAATGAATGAGAAACAAGGAACACGTTCAGAGTGAAAAAAACATTCATGCTTCCAAAACGTTTTAAAAGAAACAATCATTTTGATTAAATTGATGTTAAGTATAACGAAACACTGAATATATGGCCTTTGTTCTTGTATAAGTTCCAAGCTTAGAACAATTTTCATCTGAAATAAGCTATTCCACAAGGCAATAGATACAAATTTAATACTCATGACTCATGGTTTTTAAAAGTTTTGAGTATTTGTAGTAACTTGATGAGTAAAGATATTCACAATTCAAAAATCTGAGGGTTTTTATAAAATAAATAGTTTGAGTAATATACTCAAATACAACTCTGTTAAATATTGAGAAAAAAAGCAAACGAACATATAACAATTTTATATGGAAAATAGGACCGAAGGTAAAGACTAATTGTATTAAAAAACGTCCGTGATTGACGCTGGGTGATGTTTATCTTATAAGCAATGTTTACACGTGTACAGTTGCTACGAATTTGAGAGGATGTTGGATAGGATGTTGGATAGGCCTATCAGAGAAAACTAATTTAAAGGGGAAAATAAAGGGGCAAACATGTTACCATCCACCATTTCATGCATCTTTCTTTATCTGAAGGAAACGTGACGCACTTAACGCATTTATTAAAGTGAGCTGATTATATCCATTTGTTACTAACAAATATAACATTAATCTTCGAAAGAGATGATGCAACATCATTAGACGGACTAATGACGAATGTATGCATCATGCTTTTAAAAACATTGCAACATTAATTGTGAAACATATTGCAGAGTTATAGACACTTTATGACTGCAATGCATATTTACTCATAGGATTCAAAAATGAATGAGAAACAATGAACATGTTCAGAGTGCAAAAAAACATTCCTGCTTCCAAAATGGAAGTGGATGTACGTTTTAAAAAAAACAACAATTTTGATTAAATGGATGTTAAGTAAAACGAAACACTGACTATATGGCCTTTGTTCTTAATATAAGTTCCATGCTTAGAACAAGATTCATCATGCAAATATGAAATAAACTATTCCACAAGGCAATAGCTATAAATTTAATACTCAAGTCTCATGGTTTTTAAAAGTTTTAAGTATTTGTAGTAACTTGACGAGTAAAGATATTCACAATTCAAAAATCTGAGGGTTTTTATAAAATAAATAGTATGAGTAAAATACTCAAAAACTCAGCTTATCTACAACTCTGTTAAATATTGAAAAAAAGCAAACGAACATATAACAATTTTATATGTAAAATAGGACCGACTGTATTAAAAAACGTCCGTGATTGACGCTGGATGATCCATCACCAGACGACATGGTTGTCAATGTTTCTGTCCTGTCAACATCATAACGAAACTGGAGGTTTGGATGTGTAGATGAAGTTCAACATTGTGGAAACTGATATTCATTTTTAAATTGCTATTTTTGTGAGTCTGAGTTGTTTTATATCGTTGCGTTCATTTTAATAATCGTGATGTAATACTAACAGTATACCATAAACAGTTATTAAGAAAAGGGTTTTAAATTATGTTACGGAAACTTCTACTCATGAATGTTTGAGGGAGAAGTTTTTTTGGCATTTGCAAACATAAAGTAATTGGTATCTATCAAGGGTGCATTATCGTCTACTGGTAACTAAATTAACAATTGTATATAGTGGATTTTAGATGTGAAATAAAAGAGGTATGCCATGGAGTATGTGCCATGGAGTGGGATAAAGCAGTAGGTGTAAAGGTCGAACAGGAAATCAGCTTTCACGGAACACAGTCAACCAAAACACGCATAAAAAACAAACAACAATGACAATGTTACAAAGAAGCAAGGAACATGACATCACACACATGGAACGTGACATCACACACACAAGGAACGTGACATCACACACAAGGACGTGACATCACACACATGGAACGTGACATCACATACATGGAACGTGACATCACACACAAGGAACGTGCCATCACACACAAGGAACGTGATATCACACCCATGGAACGTGACATCACACACACAAGGAACGTGACATCCCACAAAAGGAACGTGACAACACATACAAGGAACGTGACATCACACACAAGGAACGTGACATCCCACACACAAGGAACGTGACATTCCCAAAAAGGAAGGTGACAACACATACAAGGAACGTGACATCACACACACAAGGAACGTGACATCACACAAAAGGAACGTGACAACACATACAAGGAACGTGACATCACACATACAAGGAACGTGACATCACATACACAAGGATCGTGACATC
This sequence comes from Cyrtodaria siliqua, assembly GCA_037043455.1. Taxonomy (NCBI): domain Eukaryota; kingdom Metazoa; phylum Mollusca; class Bivalvia; order Adapedonta; family Hiatellidae; genus Cyrtodaria; species Cyrtodaria siliqua. The sequence goes on from JAWPHD010012947.1 coordinate 9,503, forward strand.
ACACACACAAGGAACGTGACATCCCACAAAAGGAACATGACATCACACACACAAGGAACGTGACATCACACAAAAGGAACGTGACAACACACACAAGGAACATGACATCACACACAAGGAACGTGACATCACACACACAAGGAACGTGACATCCGACAAAAGGAACGTGACAATACATACAAGGAACGTGACATCACACACACAAAGAACGTGACATCCCACAAAAGGAACGTGACAACACATACAAGGAACGTGACATCACACACACAAGGAACGTGACGACACATACACAAGGATCGTGACATCACACACACAAGGAACGTGACATCCCACAAAAGGAACGTGACATCACATACAAGGAACGTGACATCACACACATAAGGAACTTGACGTCACACACACAAGGATCGTGACATCACACACACAGGGAACGTGACATCACACACAAGGATCGTGACATCACACACACAAGGAACGTGATATCACACACAAAAACACACACACACATACACACACACACACACACACACACACACACACACACACATACACGAAACGTGACCTCACACAAGGAACTTAACATCAAACATGCACAAGGAACGTGACATCACACACACAAGGAACGTGATATCACACACACAAAAGGGTTTACAATAGAGATTTGCCACAGCAGGATACCGTGAATAGACAGAATGACGTAACTAGTGTTTAAATGTCAAAAATAATTTGTTGATAATTTAAATTTAAAACAATATTCTGGAAATGGTTAATCTAAAAAAAATGAGTCTTGGTTTTTGAAAAATCGGCCATGTATTTTAGAAGGTGTAGTCATTTAGATATGTCAATTTGCAAGTTAAAAATGTTTCAACTCATGTTTTTTATATTCATATATACATGAGCATCTTTGTGTTATACTTATATTTCCTATTAATGCTGCCTAGTTTGTTAGAGCATAACTCATGGCGGGGTTTTCTTTATTTACACTCTATCTTTTTATTGGGATTAAAATAGGGTAATAGTGAGGTTTGGTGCACATTAATTGTAATTGTTATTAGTCTTTCTGAATGCTGTTTTTGGTTGACTGCCTTCTGTAAATGATACATTTCTTCTGTTTATCTGCTTTATTTTTTAATGACATTCATAAGTAAATTATGCGGTGAAAGTACAATAGAAATACAAAGGTAAGAGACGTTGTATATACTGCACCATTGTATGCACATACACAGAGAGCGGAATACAGGATTTTGTAGCTTTCCTGCATACGGCATTTTTTAACGAATATCCCAGCCTATTCCAAAACGACCAGGCTGTTCATATAAAACGTCGAGAGAATTAATCCGTCTAAAAAGTAGAGATAAAAAATAGACCTTTTTAATTCAGTAGCTATTCTGATATTATTTTCAGTAAAATGTAACAGTCTTGGGACATTTCAACTCTGTTTTAAGTATACATATTACCATAGTATATCTTTCAACAGTATGTATCGGTTAAACTAAGCGTTTGTGATCATGAAAGATCGCCCAAGTGTCTTCCTTGTTGACCTCACGTGTTTTCAATTTAAATTTGTTATATATTTCTATTTCAGGTTTACAAGATGAAATTGTTCATTTTCCTTCCTGTAATGGTGTGTTTAGCGGTCGTTAATTGTACAACACAATCGCCTTTGGAGAAAAGTAAGTCAATAGATATTAAGTTTATGCTAGGTTTTACTCCTTTATCTAGTGTATTTAACGCGTGTCTCATTACGTGGTCCGAGTATTAACTTCCATCCAACCCCTTCTCAAAGAAGCTAAAACGGGGTTGGCTGGGGTATGAAATTAAACCTTAATTTTGGCTAAAAGGTTTGCATATTGTAAAATTGAAACGTTTAAGAGGTAATGTTAAACAGGTTATCGCATTTGTTTTGGGTATTTTTTTTTTAACGTGTTTTAATGTCAAAATGTTCGTTATAAACTGCTACTAATATAAGTTTCCCATCGATTAATGGAATTAAGCCGGGACCACGTAATGTTTTATTCAAGTAACGATCGTTTGTGGTATGTGTTAGCTCAAGTTAAGATGATTTAAGCTAACAGCGATAAAGTTGTGACAAGTTATAGGCTATGTTACACAATTATGACCGAATTTATGACCTTATTAGAATAAAAATGACTATATTAACATTTTACTTCATCAATTAAACAGCTACTATTGTCATTTATAAAGACAGTAATTAGCGAAATAATTACAATACAAATACTGTACAATAAATGTATTAGTGTTTTATTGTAAATTGTTTAACATAATTGGAAACGGACAAATAATCGAAGGAATTACGGTTCCGTGTCACATTTAGATTAATATCCAGAAGCATTTGGGTGTACAAATTCGCATTTTGTTAGTACTCTGACAGCAGTGTAATGTTACAGTTAATTGTGAACGATACAACTGCAGATCACTTGTTACCTAGTAGAGCAGTCAGCGTTGGAATGCTTTATAGTTGTAGTTATACTATGGGACGATGATTTTCATTTGATCTGAATTTAATACACCCGTCAATGGATTTTACCAGAACATGAATGGCCTCAATAAAATGATGATATATATGTATTATAGTTAAAGTTATACTGTAAATGAACTGAAATCCAGGAATTGATCCTACAGGAATCACAGCACCCATACTCAATAGCAACATTGAGCCTGAATGAAACTAGAACTATCGCTGAAGGTGACGAATACCACCGCTGAAATGTTAGGACAAAGAAAAGGACAACATTCTGTAATAAATTCGGCAATCAGCAATGGGTGATGTAGAGGGACATAAGATTATCAGTTGTTACGTGTATATGAAGTTTGGGAATAACCCATTCAAAACTTTTTGAGGAATGTAAGTTAAGAAAATGTTGCGTGACGGGACGCGACGGGACGTTACGGACAACGTGATTCCTGTATATAGTTTTCACTTCTCTTTTTGAAAGCGGTGGTATACATATTGTTTGTTTGCCTTTTACCGACCCAGTATTGCAGACCTGGGTAGGTAAAAAGGTAAACTATTTTACTTTGTTTCGCAACTGAATTGTAGAATGGGAAAACGGTTGATTAGCGGTAATAGTCAATTTGTTACATGGGATATATTGCGTGCATGCGTGTAAACCTGTGTTTGACACTTTACATTTGAATTAACATTATTTTATATAAAGAGGATCTTACATGAGTACTCGTTTATTATTGAATTTATTAAACGAGTTGGCAAAATTCAATAATGAATGAGATCGAATGTTAGATTCTATTTATCACATAACTCACACATAGATTTTTATTGCATTTGTCTGTCCTTTTAACACACGACAACGCCATAGAACGTGGGAATGTATTGGATCATAGTCATTATCGTTTTTTTGACAGCACGTGCATGGTTATCACTAGTGGAATATCGAAAATATAGACCGTAGTTATGTAATAAATGAAGTTATTGTTATGTTCTTTTAAATTTAAGTTAAAGTAAATAACAGTACATGTTACTGTAACAGGTTGTTCAGTCAACTTCAGGTTTTAGCTTGTGTCATTTAAACAAATATAATTAAAATTTAAAACTCAATAAAACGTTTTGGGCAGGGGCCAAAAAATGGGTAAATAGGTAAAGGGTAAACTAACAATATTTTAATTTATGTCTGGGTCCGCATTCCTCAATGTATTTTGCTATGACATACATAGCCTCAGTGAAAAAAATGATTAATATTAGTCGACAGTTCAATATATTAGTGTGTGCTTATTTTCAGTTTGCGAACTTCCAATAAAGGTTGGTAGATGCAAGGCTCGTATTCCAAGATATTACTATGAACATAAGACGGGATTGTGTGTCAAGTTCTTTTATGGTGGATGTGACTCGAATGGCAACAACTTCGAGACTCTACAGGAATGCAGACGACGGTGTGGTTGTATAGCTCCTGCCAAAACTGGTCGATGTAAAGCATACTTCACACGCTATTATTATGAAAATGGACAGTGCAATAGTTTTGTTTACGGTGGATGTGATAAAAATGAAAACAATTTTGTAACAAAAGTGTTGTGCTTACGAACGTGCAAACCTACTAAAATAACCAAATTAGCACGTTGTAACCTGGCTAAACACTCTGGCAAGTGCAGGACTGGCAGAGAAAAGCCGAAACGTAGATACTACTTTGATATAACATGCAACTGCTATAAAAATCGCGGATTGTGAAATAACGTGCAATGCCGGACCTTAATAACCGTAAATGATTTACAAACACAACTGTTGTCGCCAATAATATTGGCCTTGCCAAAATAAAACATATCAATATATTACCCGTAAATTAGAGGACAGAGCTATCACAATAATATCAATCGAATTACAAATCGTTTACAGATACTTAAACAGTAAAACTCGAAAGTTCCGGTTATATATACACGTATAGGCATCCCAGGAGCTTTTTAAATCAACACATATTCCGATACTACATACTAATAGAAAATATTCTTATCACTTGGGAACACCTATCACTACCCGTAGCTTGTAATAATAATAATAATAATAATAATAAATGCTTTATTTAATGATGGTAACTCAATCAATTTACAAATTGTTCTCCCTTGAGGCCATCAAATGAAGAAACATGTAACACACACACATGGTTATATACATACAATATTATACAATTCTGAAGAGTTTACTGTTGTAAAATCAAAAGTCCCTATATATAAATCTTTTAAAGTTATTTTAAAGTACTTAACCAAATGCAAGCAAATTAAAATTAACTTGTATTACCTAAAAGATAGGAATAATATTTCTTTTTAAATTCTTTGATATGTTTGGCTTGTCGCATTGGAGGTGCGATCGAGTTCCATATGACAGCACCAGAATAACGAATACTTTGTTTGTATATACTTAGCCTATGTTTCGGGACGATTAGATCACCATTTGAACAAGTCCTTAATTTATAAGAGGAATGAACCTTTTGAAACAAAGATGTAAGATAGTCTGGAGCAAGATTATTGACGCATTTGTAAACCTGCACTGCTTTATGAAATTGTATTCGATCATGGATATTTAACCATTTAAGCTCTTTAAATAAGGGTTTTGAAGATGCATCATATGGCTTATTAAGGATGATCCGAGCAGCTCTCTTTTGGATTTTTTGGATTCTATTAATATTGTTGCTAGAGCAATTTCCCCAAATAGTGTCACCATAATCCAAAATTGGTTGTATATATGCATAGTAATACATAATTCTTGTTTCATGTGTGAGAAATTTCTTGATTTTGCACAAAAGATTAGTTTTGTTTGTTAAAGAAGTACAAAGATTATCAACATGGACGTCCCATGACAGGTTTTTATCAATATATACCCCTAATAATTTTTGACTCTGTACATTTTCTATTGCTGTACTGTTAACATATAATTGTTTTACTTCATTATTAAGTTTAGACAACTTTTGAGATGTACCTATAATCATATATTTTGTTTTCATTTCATTTATTAACATTTTATTTTGCTTAGCCCATTGCTCTGTTTGTTTGAGACTAAGCTGGCTATTTTCTTGTATAATTTCAAGATTAGGACCAGACGTAGACAATGTTACATCATCAGCAAATATGTCTGTGTTTGCATTTTCTACATAAAGTGGTAGATCATTGACAAACATAATAAATAGAAGTGGTCCAAGTATTTACCCTTGTGGTACCCCTGTTTTTATAAGATTAGGCTTTGAAAGCTCTGTCGAAATTTGTATATTCTGGTATCGATTTGTAAGGTACGAGTTGAACCATTTTAAAGTGCATTTATCAAAATTATAACTTTTAAGTTTTGCCAACAAAAGTTCATGGTTAACTAGATCAAATGCCTTTTTGAAATCAATAAAAACAAGTTCAGTGACATGTCCATTATTCAATTCTTGCAGTAACATATCTGTTAACTTTGTTAATGCTGTATGGCAGGAATGAGATTTTCTAAAGCCTGACTGTCCCCTATAAATTAGACCATACATTTCCAGATACTCAATACACTGATTGGCTATATGTCTTTCTAGTATTTTTGATAATGTGGGTAAAATAGAAATTGGTCTGTAATTACCGGGATCATTAGCATCACCTGATTTATATATAGGAACTACTCTTGCATTTTTTAATTTTTCTGGGAATACACATGTCATAATACTAATGTTTATAATGTGACATATCGATTTTGCAAGAACTGGCGCCGCCGTTTTTAAAATGTGAGGGCCTATGCCATCTAGACCAGTTGACTTTGTAGAATCAAGCTGATTTATGTATTTTAGAACTTCATCCATGGTTATGTTTCTAATAGAAAATTCCTTGTTATTTGGCATTTTTTGTCGAACAAAATCCCTTAGTTTTTCTAGATTAAGACTTTCATTAGAATCAGAAATATTATTGGAAAGATTTGTGAAAAAATCATTAAACTCATCAGCAATATCTTTCTTAGATGTGACATACCTATTACCAATTTTTACTTTGTTTGGGTGTTTTGACTTAGTTTTCCCTGATTTAAGTTCATTTATATACCTCCACATGGTCCCAGAGTTTTTGTTATCTTCTATGGCTTTGGTGTAGTAATCCTTTTTAGCTTGATCAATGAGAATATTTGTTTTATTTCTCCAATGTTTATACTGGACAAAATCTTTTGTCTTATGATAGAAATCTCTTTTATTCCTTGATTCTTTTATTTCAGGAGTCAACCAACTTGGAAGTGTGTTGCTTTTTATTCGTTTAGTTTTTATAGGTGCATGTTTATCTAGTACATTAAGAATAGAATCATTCCACGAGCTTATGGCAGAGTTTACATCTGTCGTACTTTCTATATTGATAAGATCAAACGTTTTATTTAAATTATTATTGAAATGCATTGTATCAAATTTCTTAAAATCTCTGTAAGTTATTTCTGTATGTGTATTATCTGATTTAATGAAGGGTGCATGTCTTGTTGCGCAGACTGGGTAGTGGTCACTTGCACTATATACTGGAACATTTGTTTCACATATATTATGTGGTTTATTTGAGTAAATATGGTCTATAAGGGTAGAAGAGTTTGTATTAACCCTTGTTGGAGATTGTATTAACTGAGTAAAATTGTATGTATCAAGACAATCTAATCATCTTTTAGGTGATTTTTTTAGGAAGTTATAATTTGTATCACCCATAATGATGATTTCGTTTTCATCATGACCTAAAGCGTTTTGGATTTCCTGCTCAAAATCATCAACCCATTGTATAAGTGAGCTAGGAGGTCTGTATACAGAGCAAATAATAATTGGTTTAGACTTCGGCAGTATTATTTCCAACCATATGCTTTCTATCTTCCCAAGTTCGATATCTTGTCTACGTTTATAATGTACATTTTCTTTTATATACACTAAAATCCCACCACCCTTTTCTTTATGCCCTTGACTTCTATCCCTTCTTTCAAATTTAAAACCATCTAAGTTTAATTTACTGTCTTCTTCATTTTGAAGCCATGTTTCACATATACCAAACACATTTACATTTTCCTTTTGAGTTATTAATAACTTAAGGTCTTCAAATTTAGGTTTATCAACAAGAAGTTGCCCTATATTAATATTTGCAATTTTGAGTCCCTTTTTTGTTAAACCCAAACTCACACATTCATCATTGTGCTTCGATTTGGTTTCAAAGTTACTTAAAACATTTGCTTTGCTAGTGGAAATATAAACAGTATTACTAGCTGCATTATTGAGATATGAAGTAGTAGTGGTCTCAAGAATAATATCAGATGACTTACAATTTGTATTACTAGCAGTATTACTAGCCGCATCACTAAGATATGAAGTAGTAGTGTCCTCAAAAGGAATATCAGTTGGCATACACTTTGTACACAGATAAGAATGACATTCCGAACAAATACTAGTTAATGCATTATATACATTATAAGAATAAAGTGTTTGTCCATGAGTATTTACATGGTGAATGGCGTCTTCTTCTTTGCCGCTTTCCTAACTTGTAGCATGTGGACACTTCCTTTGCTTGTGTCCATATCCATGACATCCATGACATCTTATTGGTTTGCCATGTGTACAGTGGTCCGTATTGTGGTTTCGTTCGCCACAATTATGACAGTCATCCATTTCTAGTTTAAAAATGGGCTTAATTGCATTGATATTTTGCAGGAGGAGACTTGTCCCTTGTGCACTGAGGTGAATATCGTCCATGCGATAAAACCGTTTGTTGATCACGGAAGAAGACGGATATTTGAAGAATGTTTTATACTGTGGAATATAATGAATATTATAGTTATCACAAATATCGACCAGCAAGTTGTTGACATATTCTACATATGTGTCTCGTCGTGGTGGCAATCCCGAGATAATTATACTGCATTCAGAATGTCCATATACCCTTATTTGGAGTAGGAAACTTTCAAGCTCTTCCTCAATCTGTGCAATGGTCTGACCATTACTGGCGTTGTTGCCTCCCACAAGCAGAATTATTGTTTTATATTTTCCTATACCAAGTGTGGGAACGATATCAGTTACATCACGGATCTTGGCGCCACTCATAGTTTTGACATCTGTTTTATATAAACCCTTTGTTTTTACTCCTTTTAAAAGAGAATCACCAATGATGAGGGTATTGTTATGGAGTACATGTCTTTTTTTGTAGTTATCGGCGTATCGTGGAGAGGTCATGTTTTGACTTACTTGAACATGAGCGTTGATTTCCAAGGGTGGATGCGGGATCGGCGTTACTGAAGGGGTTTGCGTTGCTGAAGGGGCTTGCTTTATTGCAGTTGTTGGGATCGGCGTTACTGCAGTGGTTTGCGACATCGCTATTACTGAAGGGGTTCGCAGGATCGGTGTTACTGAAGGGGTTTGCGGGATCAGCGTAACTGAAGGGGTCAGCGTTAATGAAGGGGGTTGCGTTACTGCAGTTTTCTGGGTCGACGTAACTGAATGGGTGTGTTCTTCTGTCTGGCACCCTTTGGTAGCTTGAATATATTTAATCAGGTCTTGCGAGGTTTTCAGCTTGTCAAATATTCCTTGTGATTTGGTTATGATGATATTGCTTTTCTTGTCCACATCAATTTTAAGATTTGAAATATCTTGTTTGATTTCGCACATTGAAGCTGTGTTTTCCTGGCTAAGACATTTCTGGTGCTTATTTAAGGCTGTTATTCTATCTTCTAACTGTGCGAATTTGGAATCTACGTTAGCCGAAAGATCTGAAACTTGTTTAGATATGTTTTCAATAGAATGATTTACATTTGAACATGACTGTAGCATTTGTTGTATCATGATTGGCATATTTCTGCATCCTTCGCAGCTCCACCATCCGATATTATCTGTATGATTAATTCCGACACATTTGTCATGATACCATTTCATGCACCAATTGCATCTAGTCATGTTACCACTCTTTTCGGTGCAGTCATTGAAACAATATAATTCTGTGATTTCATGTTTGTTTTCCTGTTCCTTATTAAGCTTGTCTTTTTGGCGTATGTTTTTCGATGTTTTCTTCGTTCCAGGTTTTTGCTTGTTTTGTACTACTGATTTTAGTTCAGTGATGCTATCATCCAAATGGTTGTCCGTTGCGGTGTCGTATGTTTCATCAAGTTGTTGAAGTGTTCCTTGTGAATTCAATGTATCTGTACATTTATCTGAGAGTAAAGCAAAGATTCTTTCATTTGTAAGCTGAGCTTGATCACGTTCAGTGTCATTTACTTCGCAATTAGAGTAATCATTGTCCAGAGATTTAACATCAGTCTCTCCTTCGATGCTACGCACGGAGGAGTCGTCCTCACTTTCTGTTTTGCGTACATTTTGTTCATTGCTATCTGATTTATAGTAAGACATGATCAATTCCTTCATGTTCTTGTTAAAATCATCTAAAGAACAGTTTTCATTTTCCATTTTCTTTTCAATGATGTTCAATATCTCATGTAGGTCAGTGTTCATGAAGTGGTTCATACCCTTTCCATTCACCAAGCATGAACATTTTGTATGATACATGTTAAGAGTGTACAGAGATGTCTTTTCAGAGGATATTTTGTACTGCGTTTCAATTAACATACCTTGTCTATCCGTTACCGGGATTTGTTTTGAGCGATACTTCAATTCAGATGATGTGAACAGTTTCTCCGTTGCGTATTTGAAGAGTTCATACGTTCCGGTGTTCATCTGAAGTTTTGTTCCGCCGCCCGTCTCAGTCACTATGAGATCTTTGTTTTCGGTAGATGCAAGTTTTTTCTTCATTGCATTGTTTCTGTTTAATATATAATCCTTTTTTTCAGAAAGATTCTCTGAATTAACGCTATTGGCGGAATCCGTCGTCATTTTCCGCAAAGAAAGATTTTCTAATTCGCGAATCTCTTGGTGATCCATCATAAAAAAAATATTTCCGCATTAAAACAGTACTATTTTACTACATCGTTCCGATAATATCCATAACGTTAGACGTTAAATAACCATTTTAAAATAAAAATTCAAAGTATTTTTACGGAGCGTTAAAATTTCAAACTTGTTATTCCGGACGTGACGTCATATAAGAACCTTGTCTTTTCAACTTAGCAAATCAACCGTGTTGTAATGTTTGGAAGTCACAACCTTTCTGTTCAGGTATAACATTATATGTATATATTGAACTATTCTTTCCTGGTCAGCGCAAGCATATGCATATCTAACTAAGGATGCAATAGTTAGGGTAACATAGTGAGGGTTGGTGGTGCTCCCTAAAACATGGTTTAAATTCCCAGCGACCCATTTATTTGCCACTGACAGTTCCAATGGGGTAGCCCTAATGGCAACCCTTTTATGTTTGTGGTGTCGTATGTTTTGTTTTTCTTCTTGTAATTGTCGTTTGGTTTAAATGAGTAATTTTGGTTGACTGTGTTCTGTGAAAGCTACATTTCCTGTTCGACTTTTATACCTACTTTTTCAATTTATTTTAGAAAATGTTTGCAATTGCTTGACTTGTAAATGAGGAAGTGTCGATTCTTACGGATGGCGGGAGGTGTACAGTACTGGTTCTATCCAGGAAAAGTGGGTGGACTGCCTCCACCACAAAAGAATCGACCTTATATATAACCTTACATGTGTTGAAAATGACGTAAAACTACATACATACAAACAAACAAAACAAACAAAGCAATTGCTTGGCAGGACATATGTTTGCAGTAAATATGGATACAAAGTAATTGTGTTGCAGTACATTATACAGACATGTAAATAGTATAGCATGTTGTTTACATAAGAGTAATTTTTAATCAACTATAACAATATTATGTATTTATTTTTGTACATTAAATTTTAATCTCGGAGGAACGATAACGTATATCCATACTAGAGAGAATATTATAATTAATATCTTTACACTAAACATAATGATGACGTACACGTATATCGAAGAGTAACAGAGCTTTTTTTCAAACTTCTCGATCATATCACGTTATTACTTTCTTTCTTGGTAAATATGCATAAAAGAAGGGCAATAAGGGGACGTGCCTTTTCTCCAAATAAGAGATTGGGAAATTGCAAAATTTCACGTTTTGAAAAAAAGTGTGGTGGTTATTGGTCTTCGTCAAAATTAACGGGCCTTTGTCCACCACCTAGTCCACATTACCCCATACCTCCTCAGTCCATTATTTTGTAGTGGTAGTATTTAAATTGTGGTAGTTGTAAATACATTCTGGTTACCTTGAGTCCATCGCAGATATGTAATAATATAGAGACGCACTCAGCTTCGTCAATACTGTCCTTGCCAAGAATGTACTCCCTCAAAGAACCTTGTTTGCAGTACTCCATAACTATGCAGAGGTCGTTACCCTGGTAAAAAAAAATGTATATATTATATTTACAAGTTATTGTAAATGTGTTGCCTTACAACACACACTTCTTAATAATTTAATGTGTACTTTACAACCGTACACAGTTATGACCTAACACAGTTTGCTTTATTTGTTAAGCAAGCCAAATACATCGGTGTTGTTTTTTGTTGCTGTATCTTTTGTAGAAGTTTTTTTTTTAAATAAGGTCCAGTTCATGACATAAATGTTATAGCAGTCAACATATGGTGTTAGCTACCTTCAGTGGAATTGTTACCTTCAGCATTTTTACACCGACTAATCACATATAAAAATGATTTTATGACAAAGTATGCAATATATTACGCTGCATTTTTTTACCAGTATACTAACCTACCCTGTTCAAAGCCCATTTAAATAAAATTCAATATGGTTTGTCATTAAGTTGGTGTCAAAATATTTAATCGAATAGGTCTTTTATTTGATAATATATATAATTGCATTATTTGCCCATTGACATGAAATCGCAGAGGTAATGATATTACCCAAATTACTATTTCCGCACTGTTACAATTACTTATGGCTGATCTACGAAGAGATTAATGTTTGTGTATTCAAAATGGCAATGTAAACGATGGTGGTATATGAAAACCAGTTTAATAAAATGGTATATATGAAAACAAGTTTAATAAAATGTGTCATTTGAGAACAGGTGCCCGTTTCAATAACATTTTGAATATTTGTGAAATAGTCATGAGATGACTGTCGTATGAACCTCTCAACACTGTCGCATACCTAATATTTTAGACCAGTTTATAAGCACACTTTTAAACCCAAGCGGGTGGTAGCCGCTATACACATTAGGTATAAACTGCAGTGAGTAAGTATTTCGTCTGTTTCAGCATTCTGACCAATCACTGATCTTATGTTTTACAAGTACCGTTATTAATAGATGTACAAAAAATCAAATGTTGACAGTTAGGGATACTCGTTTTGGTTTAGAAATGTAGAAAATAAATATATTGTTTTGATATATCTGTGTAGAGTAATGTTTGGTGTATTTGCTTGCCACATTTCGTGGTTTAAAATGCTTTATTCTTTATTCTTTAGAAACTTGTGATTAAACCTCTTTGAGTAGCATAAAGTATAACATGATCAGAACGTTCCTCTGGGATCATTTTGAGGTTATGATACTCCTATAATCATCCACGAGGTATTTTAAAGAAAGCAAAACATATAAAAAAAAAAAAGCTACCCAACTGCAACTCTAACCCCGCACAGGCATTTGAATGTCACTGATGATTTTTGCTATGTTGCTTACTTACAGTGTTCTTGAGTTTCATAATATCGTTCTTGTAAATATTATGCGTTATGCTTTAATTTTAACCATTGTTGTTATAACGCTGTGCTTGTTAACATGTATTGAATGTTCTGCGTTAGTAATGATTAGTACTTTTGTTTTTATTCGAGTTTACAAATAGGCGGAATTAGATTATCAATCCTTATATTGTTTTACATACTTACACGATGTTTGTCAACGTTACCCAGTCAGTTATAATTCTTATTTGAGAGGCATCATAACAATTATGTTCGTCAACAAGGGCGGGCTTAATATATTGTAAATGGATTTATGATTTATCAACATCGTTGAAATGTAAGGTGTTTGCTTAAATCTTTATTGATTATTGAAGAAACTTTGCATGAGAAAGTGCAGAACAACTTGATTTTAAAGTCTACTACATGTATAAACTGTGGTACAGGTTGTCCGGCAGTTGCAATGTTAATGGTTCCGACATTAATTTTTATAAGTGTACCAAAGGAACAGGACTTTGAGTGGTATAACCCATGACATACATCAGTTTTGTGGTATAAAATGAAAAGATATATTAGCTTTTAAAATTGCTTTAAAACAAAAACGAGTTTACTGTCAAACACGATTTTGATGTAACACGGATTTCCCAATGTAACTTTCATGTTGTGGAGGATTCTAATAATCAAACAGTCTAAAATAAAATTTTCAATAATTGTATGGGTTGCTTACTTGAAAATACCATATAAAACAAAGCGTTTGAATGTGTGTTTGTTTAACCTATGATTTATCTGATCTTTTTCTAAAATATAAAAGTAATTTAAGAACTCTTTTGCGACAAGGACTATCACAACCTGACTTGTATGGTAATTTGATTTACAACGATTCTTGCTCATAATCACTTCCATACAATGTTTACCAAACTTGTTAAACAGTTTATCAAAAGAGGTTATGATCCTATCAGTTTTGCAATGCACTGCATATTTAGTGGTTGACCCATTTACAGTTCGCCACTATGCAGTTCGCCACTATGCTTTACTCTTAGATTGTCCGATGACCGGACAGATTGTGGACACTATGATGAAGTCTACATAAATCCTCAAAGGACAACAGCGTTTGGTGTTTGTCTTACATCTGGTCTTGTCGTACCCTTAATGGTTTGTTCTCTTGTTGCTCTGGCTTCAGAAGTAATTTGGACAAGAACTAATTTAAATAAACGGGTAAGATATACGATGTTGTAACTCAATAATTTAAACTTGTATTAGAGGGCGTGAACGGTAGCAAACACTTCTCACTACTGTTCATGAACAGTCTCAATCAAACCGCGACTGCAATAATTTTTGTATTTATTGTGTTCGACGATTTCCAAATTTCGCCTTTCATACGTTTTATGTCAGGGAAAAATAATAACAAAGTGTACCTACCTGATAGAAATGGTCGATGTAGCGTACCAAGTTTGGATGGCTGGAGTTCTGCAGGGTACGGACTTCTTCGGATGCATGTTGCTTGTCCTTGTTGTCACACTTGAGAAGGTTTATCTTCTTTAGGGCATACACCTCGTCACCCTGGATAACATATCACTTACTGATAATATGCTTAATGATTCAGGACTGAATTATACCTGCATTAGGGTACGGACTGCTTGGGATGCATGTTGTTTATCCTTGCTGTCACATTTGAGCAGGTTTTTCTTGCATATCGGATAAGGTTGTCCGCGTTTACATGGGTGATGGAATATAAGAATCCATCATAAATAATCTTACACAAAGGGGTGGGGTGGGGTGGGGGGTGGGGGGGGTGTGGGTGGAGGGGAGAAAGTAAAAAATGGCAGGATGCAGGATGGCATTGTGTATAGAAACATGTAAAACGTTAGTAGTTGGCGACGTCAAAGCGCAGAATGTAAATGTTATGCAAGAAAAAGAATCAATCGTGAGTATCCGGTTCAGATTTGGAATTTCAACGTTTAACTGTTTTAAATACTCGGAACCTCAGCACAGCCTCGGTTGATAAAAACAACTATACCTCGTGTTAGAATTCCCGATCTTCACCGGATACCCATGAAATGTTCTTATAATCTTCTTTATATACCTCATCACCCTGGATACTAATATTATAATTGAATCTCAGTCTCCCAAATCTCTGGAAAAATCCGGTCATCCGGAAAATGTATTGACAGCCATGTAATAGTATTTATATATTCAATAATAAACATCTACGTACATCATACATTATATACAATATGGATACAATTCAAACCAGTATTATCATATCCACCAAGACAATAAAAGAGAATGAGCAAACAAATGAACATGCTGCACCATGCCGATCATACTCGAGCTAAATCACTCCGCCGATATATGGCTTCTCAGACCTGATATCTGGCGTTTCAGGCCTGATATCTGGCGTTTTGTGTCTGATTTATTGCGTCTCATGTTTGATATAGGGTAGCTATTTATTATTGTCTATGTAATTGTAACACGATTTAGAATTTCAGCAAATTCTTCAAGAATTCAAACTGGAAGATATATATTCTAGAAATATAATTTCAAGAAATGAACTTATTGCCAGTGCGCTAATATTAAGAACAAGGATCCACAATACTGTTTCATAGACATAAGCATTAGTTTGTTATATTGTTCATTCTAAACTAGATATGTAATAAATAGTTTTATACTTTATATATAATAGTTTTTCTCAAATAGAAATGTAATAAGTACTTTATTTACTTTATACAGAAATAATAAAAATTGTACTATATGTTTTGCATTTATATGTGATGATGTACGTTGTACAAGTCAAAATAAAATGAATGTTCTGTTCTGTTCTGTGTTGTTGATTGTTAATACGAGGCGGGATCCCGATGAATGACGGGATTGGCCGAGCGTTCACGAATGTGTTAATATGTGTTTTCGATTGGCTGATTTCTGTGAATGTAACACTTCCTGTTTGATAGTTGTGCATCTACGTATACATCGATATATTGATTTAAACATATGTTATTGCCAATAGTTTGCATACAAAGTAATACCAACGTATATACGGTAGCAATATTACAATGACAAATGAGTCGGGTTACCATTTCTACCAACATGAGATTAAACCTTTCCCTGAAACAAATTTATATATATATATATTCTTAAATAGGAAGTAGTTTTACATGTGGTAACTTGTAACGGAATGTTACCTCTGATATAAACAATTTAATATTAATAACATTTAAAATTTAAATATCTTCTTTCCGTGAAACTTGTATGAACAATTATGCATTAATATGCATTAAAGCGATCGATATTGTCATCGGGTTATAATCAACAACAAAAGCATTCATTACTACAATATTCATATCGACACATAATATGAAACATTAATCTTAATTAATCTTGTTGTTAGAAAAGGTATATATATTTTTTGTGCGCTATTAATAAAACTTAATCCTGTTTAGTTACACTGATAATAACCGCTAGTATAGCGCTAGAAGAGACTGCGTACATACCTGCGATCCCTTCTTTTTCACTTCGAACACTTGCCCAAATGTCCCCTGGCCGATTTTGCGTATAGTAACATAATCACCGTAATTAACGTGTGTATCATTAGCCATCTTGGCTTTTCCCTTTTCCATTTTTCATCGAAGTACCTCCAACATGTAATGTTCGATCCTATTTTCAAAAAGTTTCATCATTTATTGTTTATCTAAAGTTTTCTTTTACATTTAAATGTATACTGAGTACGTCTATCCTGATATATTGCGAGCTAACACTAAAAATAGAACTAGAAAACCCAATAATCGATCGTGAATAGGTATATTGACCGACTTAAACGGGGTAGCAATCATATATGTTTTATCAGGCATTCATAACATGTCAGAGGAGTGTTTAATAGAGGACAACACCGAGTCAAAAAAGAAAGCGTACACTCAGATTTGCATAATCAACCTTTCTACGAATGTTACATTGCTGTAAACCTTTAGGTCATAGTGTGTTTAAACATCCTAACTTTAGGTTTGAGAAAAAGTTAAAAGTTTAACATTCTTGAAAATTAAAAAAAAAACAGCAATTAATAAGATGACAAATAGCTTGTGTTTTTCCGCATTTAACTTCATGTATTTTGCAATTTTTGTTTTGCTCTCTTTTGAGAAACTCAAAGTCAGTTAGTAAAGGAACTTCAATACTGTATTAATGCGTACATTTCTTCTCTTTTTTTTTTTCTTCTTCTTCTCCTTCTTCTTCTTCTTCATAATTGATCATGATAGCCATGTGTGGGGGTTAAAAACAGATAAAAGATTGCCTGCCTTCCCAGCTTCTCAATTCACCAGGAGATGGCAGACAACGGGAAGTGAAAAGCAGGACCTAATATTTGCCCCAACGTGCCCAATACTATGTGAAAAGAGATTAGTGCAGTGCAATTAAAAAATAAAAACATCATATATTATTTTCGGTAGTTTGTGCCATGCAACAAGTGCTGACTTAAATCCTTCGATTGAGTCGAGAAAAGAAGAAGACAATTGTCTCAAACAGTAGCTACTCCGCACGAGTCTTTCTTGAGGCCTTTGATGAATCCCCAGAATTTTTTTAACGAGAAAAAAAAATGGGCGAAATAAACACAGAATGGCGAGGTTATGCTGAGCTATTCTGCGTTTACTTGCCGAGCCCTATAAACTTGATAATTAAAGGCACTGACTTGGTATTCATTTTATTAGACTATCCACATTATATGAATGCTGGTTTACTAGTTGTATCTGTAATATATTTAAACATAGGTAATATTTATAAAACTCCAATCGACCGCTCTGATATCTCTGATATCTTTACCGAAATTAGTCCAGTCCAAAAATGAGAAAAAGGGTCCTATAGAAATCACAGCACCCAAACGCAATGGCACCATAAGTCAGCACTGTACCACAATGAGCAAATATAGATATAAAAATCGAAGAGGAAAAGCAGCATTCAAGGAGACAGTCAACCACAAACATACACAGAAACAAAGAACAAATTTAAAGATGAATAAAAGGCCAAATAATACATCACAATCACAATATTGACCATACAATGAAAAGGACAATACACAACACAAAGAGTGGTGAAGACAGGGTTACCGACCTGGAACGGTCAGTATGCAATATAGCCCACTGCTTAGCTTAAATCGATTGTAAGTTTACACAACCTCGCTATTATCCTGTATTCGGCGCTCAGATTGACATAACAGTGTAAATAAAGGTACATCCCACCAAAAGTAAATCTCTAACAATAATGTTCACATCCGGCGAAATTAGGAAAGGACACACGTATAGGTTATTGTAAAACTATTAAAGCATAATTTGAAACACCTCAATATGTTGCCAGAACTGTATACTGAACATGAAAACCAAATAGAAAACCAGGCTAGGGTGCGACCAGAAAACCCGAGGGACGAACCCGTTTCAGGGTTTCAGAAGGTGTGTTGTCTGGTCATCGCACATGAGGAAATGCAAACCACTCGTTTGAAAGATAAGAATAATAACACAAATTACAAACACTATTTATTTCTTGAACTGCTATATTTCTGTATGATTTACAATTACATATTGGTTGCTATTGATATAGTATTTTTGTATTAAGTACACGTAACTTTTGCATGTACTTGCTGTCAACCTTTTTTGTAGCATCATGTGTCTTATGATCTTTCGGAATTTTGCTGAATAAAAGAGATATCTATATATTAAAGTCTATGACGGTACTTGGGATGAAACATGGCTCTGTTAAAGCTTCACATGGCATCATTTGAATCATATAAATATTAGCAGGAATATGGTATTAATCATGACATGCAAAACTGTAAGCATGTGTCTATATTTATAGTGTATGCTATCAGGTGATCGCTTCATGCCTCTTTAGTGTTCGTCTTTGCTTTTGTATTGAACTGTAGTTTTTATTTTGTATGTACACTTTAAATAATTCAGTCCGAGCATGGCTGGTGCGTAGCTCCCAACCACAGATGTTGTAACCTGTTTTAACTGCACTTGAACATTTCACATCATGTACATAGTTTGTAACCTGTGACGAGAATGTTTCAGAGGAACCCAGCACAATATAGACGGAAGAAAAATATGCACCGTGATTCAATTCTGATTTATACCAATTCGATCTACCACGGTATAAGTGATTTAAACCGCGGTATAAATGAGTTGAACCGCGATACAATGTTTTAAAACGTGATTTAAATATTTGAAGAGATATGCAATTATTTGAGTTTCTGTTAATTTGTACCATATTTATACGCTATTAGATTTGTATTCGGATATATGCACGAGTTCTTCCGCGTAACAATATTGCGTGACTTTAGGAGCGCAATATATATATATACGCAGAAGAAGGAGTGCATATTCTAATAACCTTTTTATTGCATACGCATTTTAATAAATAAAAGAATAACTAGAATAAAACAATAGGTTTTAACATTTAATTTTTATCAAAAATATTTATTTGAAAGAAACATATTGTCGTTACATTGTGGAAATTTACAATCAAATCAACATTATTTACATCACGTTACATACTTTCTTTGACATGAACAAAACATTGCACCAATCACGAACGAGTATACATTTCACACCCAATATGACTTTATACACGTTAATATGAGAGAATTGAAAGTAAACGGAGCGTGTAATGCGTATGCAATAAAATGATATACGTCGTTCAGTCCTGTGATATTATTTGGTTTAAAACTAAAATACTTTTATAAGTGCTGACACCTTTTTTGTGCCACTGACCGTTCCATGGCGATAGCCCTATTGTCAACCCTTTTATGTTTGTGATGTCATGGATGGCTGGTGTGGCGCAGTCGGTAGCGCGGCAGATTTTTAACCGGAGGCCCCGGGTTCAATCCTCCGTGGTGCCACTGAGTTCCGTCATTGTGTTCTTTCCCTTAGCCTCGTCCGTCGGATGGGGACGTAAACCGGGCGGTCCCGTGTATCGGTCTATCCTCCGAGCACGTTAAAGAACCATAGGAATTTATTCGATAATAAGAGTAGTACAGGTTCCCGGATTCCTATGTATCCTTCCCCTCTCTCGGTCGCGGCTCTAAATAACCTATACTGTGTTGATGAGCCGTTAAACAACATTCAATTCAATTTGTGATGTCATATTTTGTCTTTTAATCATCTTTGTAGTTGTTTGTGGTTTGGTTATGTACGTTTTCAAAACGTAAGACGTATTACAATAGCAGATGCGTTCAAATACAATAATATTTCGATTTCAAAAGTAAGTCATTATTAATTAATACATTTTTCGCTTTTCATCAATGCAAAATGAACAAACATGGTCAGGTTCTTAATGGCCTCTTCCTTTTGGCTTGAGTACAGTTAATCTATACTCTGTAAAAAAAGTTTTGGACCATGGCAGTGTTCAAACCCGTACAATGATCGCTGAACCATGACATTCGACCATAACCCTTATTATCTCAGTTGATAATTCACAATAGATCAACAATCAACAATAATTATCGTTTACAATGAAAGTTTGCGAAAAAATAATAATGTTTTTATTGGTTACTCGAATGTGTCCGTAACTGTTACTTTTTATGGACTTTGCAACATTTTTACAGACCCTTTGTGTGTTCGCGATATTTTTTTAAAATCAAATCTTGTTTGGAATTTAATGTTTCTGGTACCAAATTAACCGGGTAGGGTAGACCTTGGTTACTAAAAAAAGATACTTAAATTCTGTCCACTAGTTTTATTTTTATATGACTTTATATAACCTGGTCCAAAACATTTTTTACCGAGTATATCTAAATTAGGGTCATGATAGCTCAATAAATACTATGATCTCAACTCAACTATATAAAGGGCATATCATGACAAAGTGATATTCCTTCTCCATACATGATTTGCAATAAATCATAAAAGTATTTCTCTAGGTAAAAAAAGACCAACAAACTTAGACTTTCTGTGCACCATGTAAAATAAAAATAAAAAAAATTCCGAAAACGTCGTTTGAAAAGAAGGTCCTGTATATACCTGTTGATCATGTATGCCCAATAAGACAAATAGTCTAACATCCATCTGCCCAACGAGATTTATCATGTTATTTAATTATAGACTTATTTTAAAGAGTATTTTCAGTGTTATAGGCTTTGAGCCAAGACCCACAATTTCCGATATTGCTATACCAACTCAGGTGGCAAATTCTACCATTATTTTTTGGAAAGAGCAATGTTTGTAGATGACATTTTTTCATGATAGCAATCTGGAACGGGTAGCTTATACTACATTAATTCGAACAGTAAAAGGTGTATCATTGTAGCCATGGCATCACATTTTGGATGTTCATTTTTGCACATTGATAATTGTTCATATACTTTTAAAATATGCATTTAAGTTTATAATTCATATTAATTTTATACATAATAAATAATCTTTGTTTCAGCACCGATTCTGATTAAAATCACTATTTTGCTTAAAATTGGAAGTCAAATTACTCCACCCACTATTGATACATATTTTATGCTCTAAGGTTAATAAATATGTTTTATATTATATGCATACAATTGTAAAAATCAGTAATTCACAACTTTTGTACTATGATTTAATTATTATTTTATGAATTAGGGATTGTTTTGATAGATTATTAATGAAAGTATGCACTATGCAACGTTCATGCCTTTGCTTGCATATATAAGTTCAGCAAGCCTGAAAAGAGGATACACGCATCGAACAGGAAGTGTAAGTCTTCCTCAGAATAATTGCAACATCACTATAATTTTAATCTTCTGATATATACATATCTTGCACAAAAGACACAAACAGTCCAACTGTTTATAGATAAGGAAAATGTGAGTGTTTCCGCTTTAAGGTGTATGAGTTATTCAGTACTTATTATGATTAAGACATTTTGAATATGTATTACAGATAAAGACACGAAGCAATATTTAACACATGAAAACACAAAATCCAATTTTAATGCTTTTTAATTGCAATTTATGTATAGCGATGTTTAACAGAAGTTTGAATTATTCCACCCACATAAATCACAATGAAGAGAGTATGCATATGAAATTGAAAACTAGTACATGCATTTGCACGAACAACATTGAAGTAGACGCTTAAGGATAATACATAGACTACTCTGCTATGTACTAACCATGGCAACCATTTGTTAGAATTGGTACAGTTGTTACAATAACACCTTCTTGGCATATTATTTGCATTTTATTATAGCCATAACCTAGTTTTGTGCGTGCGGAAATAGTGAAAACTGAATGACAGTTACCTAAAAAAGATCGAAAGCTTTCTTCAAATGACGGGGGTTATTGCGACAATGACAAAGACTATCATACAGGGGTCTATGTATTAGTTAGAGGCTATGAAGTGAAATTTTAACAATTAAGAAACCCTAAGGGAAGGAGCGCAGCGACTGACCGGGGTTTCTTAATTGTTAACATTCCACTTCTTAGCCTCTAACTGGCTTAGTGTTTGCCCTACTTTTTACCTGCGCTTCTACGAAACCACGCCTCTTAACACGTTTGCGCTTCTACTAAATCCGCCTCCTTGTATCCAAACAAGCGCTTGCCATTTAGTAAGCGATTACTTAATGATTAAATGGTTAAAACTGGTGATCGTTGGAAATTTACATGAATAAGTTCGCCATTTTTTTTTAAATTCCTCACCGTCTGATTGGACGAAAAATTAGGACAAACACTAAGTACTGCCTTAAACTGTCCCTCATTGATCTCAATATTAGTATTTACTTATTTTTTTGTTGTTGACAAAAGTTATACTTTTACCTTTAATTTGATGGGTGAAGTTATGGAAGATGCACTTTAAAAGAAACGTAATTGAATGAATTGTATGTTGTTTTAACGGATTATGTTATAAAGACCTTCCAGAGAGAGAGAGAGAGAGAGAGAGAGAGAGCTATACGTAGGATTCCGGGAACTTGCCATAATCTTAATAACAAATAGATTACTATAGTCCTTTGACTTGAAGGATAGACTCCGATACACAGGACCGCCCATGAAGGATAGACTCTGATACACAGGACCGCCCATGAAGGATAGACTCCGATACACAGGACCGCCCATGAAGGATAGACTCCGATACACAGGACCGCCTAGACCGCCTATGAAGAATAGACTCCGATACACATGACCGCCCAGTTTACGTCCGCATCAGACTCTCTGGCTGCAACTGCTTTGGTTATTCAGTAAACGTATGGATACATTCTGAGGTGTTTCTATTTAAGCATTTTTATATATATACTCGTATTTACAAAAACATTCAAGTGTATCGTTTATTTTTTTGTGAGTGTTGACTTTATTGTTAAATATTTCCTTTTGATAGGATATACTATATGCACACTGTTAATAGCGGGGTTGTGTACACATAACATCAATTTAAGTTAACCAATAGACCGTATTGCCTACTGACCGTTCCAAGGCGCTTACCCTGTATTCACCACTCGTTATGTTTGTATATTGTCACATTCATTGACTAATTAATTTGTTTGCCGTGCCAATTATAACCCCATGGTCACCATTTTTTGTAGAGGGCCATAAGCTTATGCCACATGCAAAATATCAGACCTCTGGCACCTAAGGTTTTAGAGAAAACGATTTTTAAAGAAACATGGTTTTTATTTAAAAGGGGGAGATAATTCTAATAACAGGTTAAACAAATATATTGTGTTTAATAACGTTTATACACGTCTATCGATTAGATAACAGGTTTTCGATACCATGACAGATACAGAGGTAGGCTGCTTGCTCCGCAGCCGTCAATTAAATTAACGTGTTTGTATTTGATAAACGCAGCATGCTGAGTGAATCAGTCTAGTACAGAGACTAAACAGAATTGTCGGCTGCGGAGCAGTCTCAGTACAGCAGTCTAGTACAGAGGCTGACATTGTACAGAGACTGCCATTTAAATATAAGCGACAAGCTGACGAGACGGCAGTGGTACTGCAGTCGGGAGAGTGAGAACTTCTAATAAAAGTTTCGAATTCATATTTGTTTTATTTTATGACAATTGAAATCGTGCGAAGGATAATGACGAAGGAATAATCAGATAAAACAACCGAGTTAAACTAATCAAATGAAGACAAGACGAAATAAATTGCCGACAACAGACATCAACTTCAAATGTTTTAACGCGAGAATAGAACATGTTTTGTTCGCGAATATCGTCGACTTGTATTGTCTTAATTTTATATTTTGTGGTATATCATATATGTGTTGAGGATGACTGTTATCCTAGGGGACATTATGGAACATTTGCGAATTTGCAATACAAAGCCTGCAATCAAAATAATGCATTTCGACTGCTGTTTGACCTGTCGTTTATGGACTGTGTGAATGAGTGTCAGCTTCGCGCGCGATGTCACGGGGTCATGTACCGTCGCGTGATGAACATGTGCGGTTTGCTGAACAATACGAATACAGACAACCTGCCGGTGGAAGAACCAATATGTATTTTTACCAATGTTAGTGACTGGACTACAAAACACCTGGGACAATGTTCCAATAACACGTGCAATATAACACAAAGGTGTAAAGTGAACACAAATGGCGCAGGTAAGGAATGCGTTACATCCGAATGTTTGGACCCTCCTACTATACTGAACGCATTCCTTCTTGCAAAGCAATGGACTGTAGGAAATAAGAACGCTTATGCGTGTAATAAAGAGTATACGCCAGAGGGAAATCCATCAATCACATGCCTTCAAAATGGTACATGGTCTCCGACGACCTTTGTATGTCTAAAAGCTTGTCCACGACCATTACCAGTCGACAGCGCGGACTTGATTTCCATTAGCGGTCATGACTTTCGAAACGGAACAATATTGCATTTTCAATGCAAGCCTGGCTACCACATGCCTTTGGGTGAAAGTGTGACGAGTACATGCCAAGACCACAAATGGAACCCGAGGAACATCCGTTGCTGCAAAGAGGGATACAATTTGTCTAACACAACGTGGCGATGTTACAAGGTGTCCAATAACAAAGCAACTTATGACGGTATAGATACGTTATATCTGTTAATGTTATTCATGCTGCAATTGTGACGGTCTGTGTCAGTTATTGCGTGGACCCATGATTCGGTTCCTGTTCTCTTAATTGGTTACCTCAATTATGTTTCAAAACCTATAACTTTTCCAGTTAATATTTTGTCAATATCTGTGTAATGTTTAAAAGAAATGATTTTATTTGGAATAAATTTAGTGCAATATCTTGCACGTTTTCTATCCAAGTTTCAGACATGTTTTCGCATGCTGTTTAGCTATAATATTGTTGTTTACATTGTTGACACGAATACAATATTTAAAATTTACCGGGAAGTTAGCAGTTTGGTTCAGTTTATAATAACCTTTGTAGTTTGACCGTTTAACAGATAAGGTGGACTTATTTTTGAAACTACGTATGAAATTTATACCAAATTAAAATTTAAACTTAAGACGTTTAAGATATGACGTCGTAAAGAATGCTTGTTTCGTCACTTTTGACGCCATTTTTCAGACACCCATATTTGCAGAAAGTTTGCATAATTTGATTTATACTGGTGCCAGTTCTACGAAATTTTGAGAAAATATTATATATTGTTAAAGCGATTGTCCAATAAATACTGAAAATTCGATTCGTAGCAAGAGAAATATATCGAGTCCAGTTCATTTTCTGGCTATTGACATTTAATAAAAACATCCCCTTTCACAAAAAGACGTTATTTCTTGCGTCAATTGTTGTCTTTCACTTGTGTGCGCATGTGATGTATATGTTGTGGTGCTTATTTCCGTATACTATACTGAAACGCAAAAGAAATGCAACTCGGGAATTTCCGCTATATATTCTATGTAAAGTATGCTGCTGTTAATCGAATGGTATATGGCTTCGTAAGAGCTTTCCTTTCGGAACAACAAATAATACAGCAAATAGTATTCCTTCAAAGTTTCATTATTGACAGAGTACGCGTTTGGCTCAAGCATGTGAGCAAACTTAGGATGCAAAATTTTGCAAACTCTTTACGTTAAATACAGTACTGACCTGGCTGGGTTTTCCAAAGAGGAACTTCAACATTTATGAATTTCTTGTTACAAGGTGTACTATGATTAAAACGTCTACACCATCACAGTTGTGTCCTTTCTCTAATTAACTGCAACTTTTTTTTTACAAAACATCTTGGGATTTCTTGGGAATATTAGAATATTATGTGGAATTAAGCGTGTAGTATATACAATATAAAGCGGAAATTCCCGAGTTGCGTGACTTTTGCGTTTCAGTATATACTTAATTGATTGTTTCAGTATATACTTGATTGATTAATGAATGGGAGGAAACGGGGTTACTGGGGAAAACCAACGTGTCCGAGTGGATGAACACCGAACCTTCTGAAATACAACCCCAGAACGGCGATTCGAACTCGGGTTACATGTGTACGTTATCAACAGCAATACTTAGACACACGTATTTTTACAATATTATGATAGTTTCAAAACAAGCAATAATGAATTGTGAAATGAAATTTATATTTATTTATTTTCACGCTCGTTGCGTATGGAATAGGTCCGAGGCGTAGTTACTGTGTACGCACATGTTTATACGTTCGTGCGAACGTCATGCGGCAAGAAACAACAACACTAAGGCCACACTGAAAAATATCTTGGTTAGACCACACCCGACATTAAGTTTTTCATATGGCTAGCTAGGTAGGAAAATTATTTTGTTTTCCTTCCATCTATATGTCGGATTTGTGTATGAATGCTGTTTAAAGTTTAACTGCTTGTTTGGACTTAAAACACTACTCTTTTTTTTTACTTTATTGCTATATTGATTTTCGTATACTGGGTCGGTATTGCAATACTGAATCATAACATTTCTATCTAAAGCAATTATTTAAAAAAAAAATAAAGATGAAGAGGAAACACTGGTGTTTTTGCACTGTCAATGGGCTATTCAATTTGACTAGGTTACCCAACGGCAATGTTTAAAAAAATCAAACTTTTACTGAAAAAATGTTTGGAGTCGGGCCGATTTTTTTTTATCGGTCCAATTCTGGCAAACAAACATACATTTAATTATGGCCTAGGCTTAGGTGAGATTTCCACAACAATGTTCGAGCTTATAAATACTTTTGCTCAGAAAACCAAATGCATTCTTAAAAAAACAAGTTGTCGTTGGGGTTGGGGAATGGTGCGGGTGGGGTCAACCAGACGTTCCTGGCAACATAGGGCTTCCACAATGACATAATTTAATTTATTAATGAAAATTTGGGGTGAGGGCTTGATGGGGCCGAGTGGGGAGGCGGGGGGGGGGGGGGGGGGAGGCAGCGATTTTACAAAGCCACACTATTAAACAATTGGACTTGGACACACATGCGCGCTAATAAATATGTTAACAACTACTACACAGATCTGACTTATTGTTTACCATTTCATTTACATCTTAATCTGATATCAAAAAAGTATTTAACTTATATATAATATCTTGCCTATTGCCGAAACTACACATCGCCCCAGTCCCTTTAAAGTTGCTGATACAATTTAAATATAATTATATATATTGCCTTGCGTCCGCTTAGCTCAGATGATTAATCGATCGTCTTTTAAATCCTTAGCATGGGCTCCGTGTGTTCAAATCTTATGTTAAACTTTTTGTTTATTGAATTCCGTCTATCATACACCGCCGGTGCTACGCTAGAATGAGCAACTTCCGGGGGTGGATTTAAGCGCGCGAAGTTTACAAAAATCAACACCAACACATCAGAGCCTAGACATTAGAAAACCGCTAGAATGAGCAACTTCCGGGGGTGGATTTAAGCGCGCGAAGTTTACAAAAATCAACACCAACACATCAGAGCCTAGACATTAGAAAACCACTGTAAGGCTCCAGTTAGAGTATGTGATTTAGGTTGTCGGTCTCTCGAAAATAGGTTGAGATGCGTTGTCCATGGTAAAGTTCCGATGTTCAGTGTATATTGGGCATACCATGAGAATGACCCTCACATTAATCCTTTCTCATATTGTCAAATTCATACAACAACCAACTATTAATAGACCTAATTGTCCTGTGAAACAAACTACACAATGATGTACTTGTGCTCCCTAACATGCTCCTCTTTAAGCAAGGGCTAGTCCAAATCAACTACACTACCCTGAGACTAACGAGAAAGACTGTTTGTATCCAATTTTTAAACATGTCTTACTTACTTAACACCTTACTTAACACTTATCATGAATTTTTGTCTTACAAAATTTACTATTTTACTAAATCTTCACAAACGCGCACATTTGCACATAATACTTGAATGAGACATTTGCAGGATGTAGAGATATTTTATTAGCTCAAATCTTACACCGAAGCCTCAAAAAATATATATTTCATTAGCTCCGAAGCCGCAATTCTAGCACCATCTACCACATGACAATTTTGGTAATATTTTCTCTTTTTACGCAAGATACGTTCGATTTAAAGTAGTGTAATGTGTGCATTTCATCATACAATGTGTCACTGTCCTTCATAAACGATGATAATGGGCTTTAGGGAAAGAAAGGTATGTTTACCAGCTTTTGTTTTGAACGTTTCCGCTTCATCGGGAGTTCAGAGAAAACTCAGTACTTTTTCAGATTTTAAAGTAGAAATTGTATTATAACATATTGTAATTATAGTCAGGTAGAACTCGCTTTGAGTTTGTATTATTTCGGGTGCTCAAATCCAGCCCCGGAAGTTGATCAACTTATTTTAGCATAACACCAGTGGCGTATGATTTGCGCATCGTGACTTTTAATAATTCATGTACGACAAACTTTCAGTGATATTATTTATAGATTTTGAATTCATATAATTTTTTCGCAGATCCACATAAAACCTATTCTTTATCCGGAAAATAATGCATAACCAGTACCGTCAGAGAAAAAAACAAGCATTCCATAGTGTGTGTGTGTTTTTGTTTGTTGTTGTAGTAGGTTTTGTTGTTGTTGTTTTTCATTACGAACTACCATTTCAGGGAAGTCATACACATTTACCTGAAAAATGCATGCAGACGTTTGTTATTGCGGCGCAAGAAAATGACGTCTTTTTGTGAAGGGGTTGTATTTTAAATAAAACGTTTACAGCCAGAAAACGACGTGGACTGGATATATATATCTTGCTACGAACCTGATTTGGTTGACATTATTAAATAACATATAAAAAAATATGTTTTTTCGGACACTTTCTTTTTTAGAATTTTGCATCAAACATATTTTTTTTGAGAAAAACGGAAATTTCAAAAACGCTAATTTTCAGTGTAGTGTTCGAACTCGTTTACAGCTGAACCATTTTTTTTATAGCAGACACTCGCTTTAACAATATATAATATTTTCTCAAAATTTCGTAGAACTGGCACCATTATAAATAAAATTATGCAAACTTTCTGGAAAATGGGTGTGTGAAAAACGGAGTCAAAAGTGACGAACCATTCATTCTTTACGACGTCATATCTTAAAGATGAATGGCCACCCTTTTTGTAGTTTTATCAATTAACAAATGTAACTCTTAAACATCATATGAACATTTCTTGATAGTCCCGGAGAGAAACATATATTTAAAACCGTTACTAAGTTGTATGTAAAAATAAGTACTATTTGCATGACGTAGATACTACTTTTACCACTGCGTGACTGCACGGGGAAATGAGGTAAATCTGAATTGTATAGCTGCACAACTATTGCCAGATAACTGATAAATACATTTACCTGTGGATTAATTTACTGTTCAAATTTTTCTACGTCATCAAATAAAATCGTATTCTCGCTTTTCACAGATATTGCAATGTGTGAATTGTAAATAGCTATTGTTGTGTAGTGATTTCGATTTAAATAAACATAAACATGTTCATGAAACAAAACATGGCCGGAGAACTTTAAACGCCTTACTGATTATCAACACAATAAATAGAGGATCTTACACGAGTACTCATTCATTATTGAATTTATTAAACGAGTTGGCGAAATGATATAATGCGAGGCTCTTTTTGCTAACGAGTTTAATATATAAGAACGAATGTTAAGATTATATTTATCACATAACTCACATATCGACTTTTATTGCATTTTGCCTGTCGCTTTAACACGTCAGAACACGTACATTAATTAACGTAACACTAACGTTATGTTAAACCACTAGTGGAATATCGAAAATATTAAATGGTGTTAGTACACTCCCACACCGCATGTTATGTGATAAATTCAGTTCCACATTCAGAAAAGGTTAAATACTAATTTGGTATAAATTTCATATGCAGTTTCAAACAAAATTCGTAAGTGTGATTCCACCTTAATGAATGTAAATTGATGCAAATATTTTCCAATAAAAAGTCGATAAATAAAATAAAATGAAAAAAAAAATCATTAGTAAAATCTTCTTGCAAACAAATATTCTGGTACACGAACTGATTTTTTAGTTTAGTTGAAACTTATTTATTTTACATCGATTGTAACGAAAGCTCTATGAACTTATTTGAATCACACTCGATGTCTTCCTGGGTAGAACCAGTACTAAGCAATGCAGATAAAGTGTCTTGCTCAGGGACACAACGCATATGGCAATGACGAGAATCGAACCCGCGACTTTTGGATCATGGGTCCAACGCTCTACCACTAGACTACAGCGCTCCACACAACATTGATGTTTTGAAAAGAAAGCTTGTTTTTTTCTCTTCTGTATAATATTTGCTAAATATTCTTGAAATCAGTTGTATATACATACGCTTTTCGTGACGACTGCGAAGCATGGCAGACACTAAGGTTTTGCTTTGTGCGTCGTCTTGAGCCATCGTCTGTCGTCCGTCCACAGCGATAGTAAGGTAGCTTATATGGAATGGAAGCTTGGGATTACATTTGAGGTCACTGGAGTAAATGGGGTTAAGGTCAAGGTCGCTGTTACTAAGAATATAAAACTAGTTTCCGCTCAATAACTTTAGTAAGGAAAAGGAAATTGGAATAAAAATTGCTGAGTAGGTAGCTTATATGGAAATAAAGCTTGGGAGTGTATTTGAGGTAGCAGTGTTTAATGTCAAGGTTGTTGTTACAGAAAATAGAAAAAAACGGTTTTCGATCGATAGTTAGGAATGAGATATTAGAACGAAATATTACTTGCTGTGTATGTCGCTTATATAAATATAATTATTATTCGGATTTGGCGGGCTACGTCAACAACTATAAACCTGAAGATTCCACACGTACTTGTCATTGGGCTAAAAGCTTTGAGTGCTGATTTCGCATGCGGCTTTTTAAAAACATTTTCTGACTGGATACTGGAGATAACATGTCTTGATTTTTAACCGCAGTTTGCTTGTTATCCTGATTTGAGCTTACGTTATTAAAACCTCTGTTTTTATTTTGTACAGAAATCGAGAAAGACTGTTTACCTAACGGCTACATGATGGGTATACACGACTACGAGAGGGAGAGCTTTGTGCTTCGTCATGAGCTGGATAACAGGTCGGTTGTGATCCGAGAGAAAAAGGATTTGGTAAAAGGTAGTTTAGTCCGGTGCATAAATTCAAGTATCAGTATGATTGAAAGAGCTAACCTCACGATCAATTTTTCACAGTCTTACGATGATTTGTTGGATTTTGTGCGTAACAGCACGTTTTCTAATGTTACGCCACATTGTTCCACCATTCCATACCCGGTGGATTGGGCTCATGGGCAACCAGACGGTAAAGAAGAAGAGGACTGTATAGTTAGAGTTAGAGAGTCTGAGTCATACAAAATTGTAGATGAGAAATGTGACAACATCGGCGTTGATGTTGGATTCGTGTGTTATGAATCCTTTAAAAGTATCCAACAACATTAAACCGATTATTTTCATTTATATGTGGGTGCTCTTTGACGGACCAAAGCGTTGTTTTTATGTTGTTGTTTTTGTTGTTGTTGTTGTTTTTTTACCTTTTACCAAATATTTGTGTAACATGAAATCAATTAAAGACAATTGTTCGGGGTGCTTGTTTCAGCAAAAGGGTTATCAGCATTAACATGATCAATTTTTAATAATATATACATAATTTATAAATCACTACCGGATTTTACGTGTTAAATACAAATACCCTACTTTTGAAAATCGGTTGAGAAATAAATAGTTTACAGCCACAATGCTTTTTTGATGGTGCTTTTTCTATGTAAATTCTTTGTTGTTGAGAAAGAAGAAACTTAAAAAATCTCGAATAACTTCAGTTAGCTTCAATAGTTTTCTACAAATATTTCATGATATCTTAATTTACGTTTGTCCAACACATTAAAATCATATTTGGATAACAATTCTAAAAAAAGAAAATTCCTCCCATTTTTGATGCAGCAGAATGTTGCATTGAAAATGCCCTATCAAAACAACTTTCGCATTCCGATTTTGAAAAGTAAGGTATTTTTTATTTAACACTAAAAACTTTTGTTTCAGTGATATACAACTTATATAGGTAAAGCTGAATTTTGTCTGAAAAGTAAAAAAAAATAAAAATGGCTGAAACAATCGCCCCGAACAATAGTTACCCGTATGTAAAAAGACCCGTATGTAAAAAGCGTAGCCAAGTTAGTAACGCTTATCTTCACTGAGGCAGATTAATAATACAGGTTTATAGCAACTTGTCGCGTTGTCGTATCGCAATGTCGCATTGTCGTATCACAATGTAGCGATGTCGCATTGTCGGGTGTCGCATTGTCTCCCACGACAATGCGACATTGTATCTGGCCTAACCGGACACCGTAGTGATGTCATCTGTCAATACTTTTTTAAAATTTCTTCACAGAAACCGCATGGGCCATTTTGACCAAATTTGATGGACACATACATGGATGGCCATTGAGTCTAAACATTATACATGTATAATATCGTCATTGTTAAATGTTAATTCTGCATGTGACAGTGTGTTTGCGAGATTGCTGTGGTTGTATTCCACCCCGGCAACCACACGGGATGTTATAAAGTACATTGTATCTGGCCCCAACCGGACACCATACATCCATCACAGCTCATTAACCCGGTTAGATTGGGATATTTCGTTTGGCGGGCGGGCGTGCGGGCGTGCGTGCGGCGTCAAACTCTTCGTTTCCGCTCAATAACGTTTGTTAAGAATGAGGTATTTTGATGAAACTTGCAGGGTAGGTAGCTTATATGGAAAGAAAACTTGGGATTGCATATGGGGTCACTGGGGATAAGGTCAAGGTCACTGTTATTAAAAATAGAAAAACGGTTTACGCTCAATGACTTTTGTTAGGAATAAGGTATTGCGATGAAACTTGCACGGTGTGTAGCTTATATGGAAAGGAAGCTTGGGATTCCATTTGGGGTCACTGGAGTCAAGGTCAAGGTCACTATTACTATCAATAGAAAAAAGGTCACTGTTACTGAAAATAGAAAAACATTGAGATGAAACTTGCAGGGTAGGTAGCTTATATGGAAAGGAAGCTTGTGCTTGTGTTTGGGGTCACTGGGGTCAAGGTCACTGTTACTAGAAATAGAAAAGAATAATGTATTGCGATGAAACTTGCAGGGTATGTAGCTTAATTGGAAAGGAACCTGTGATTCTATTTGGGGTCACTGGGGTCAATGTCATTGTTACTAAAAATAGAAAAATAGAAAAAGAAGTTTCCACTCAATAAATCTTGTTATGAATTAGGTATTGCGATGAAACTTGCAGGGATGGTAGCTTATTTGGAAAGGTAGCTTGGGATTGCATTTGTAGTCAATGGGATCAAGGTCAAGTCACTGTTACTAAAAATAGAAAAATGGTTTCTGCTCAATAACTTAAGTAAAGAATGAGATATTAGAATGAAACTTACTGTGTACGTAGTTATGTCAAAAGGAAGTTTGGGGTTGTATTTGGGTTCACTGGAGTCAAGGTCAAGGTCATTGTTACCAAAAATAGAAAAATAGTTTACGCTCAATAACTTGAGTTGGGAATGAGATATTGGAATAAAACTTGCTGCGTAAGTATCTTATATGGAAAGGAAGCGTGGAAATTTATTTGGGGTCACTGGGGTCAAGGTCAATGACGCTGTTACTAAAATAGAAAAATGGTTTCCGCTCAATAACTTAAGTGAGGAATGGAATAGTAGAATGAAATTTGCTGTGTAGGTAGCTTTATATCAAAATAAAAATTAGAATTGCATTTGAGGTGACTGAGGTCAACGTCAAGGTCATTGTTACTAAAATAGAAAAACGGTTTCCGCTCAATAACTTTAGTTGGGAATGAGATATTGAAATGAAACTTGGAAAGTAAGGTTGGGACTGCTTATGTAGTCACTTGGGTCAAGGTCAATGCCACTGTTACTTAAATAGAAAAACGGTTTTCGCTCAATAACTTAAGGAATGAAATATTACAATGAATGTTGCTGTGTAGGTAGCTTATATCTAAGGAAGTTTGGGATTGCATTTGGGGTCACCAGGGGTCAACGTCAAGGTCATTGTTAATAAAAAATAGAAAAACGGTTTCCGTTCTATAACTTTAGTTGGGAATGAGATATTGGAACGAAACGTGCTGTAAAGTATGGAAATTAAGCTTGGTATTGCATTTGGGATCACTGGAGTCAACGCAAGGTCACTGTTACTTAAATAGGAAAATGATTTACAGTCAATTACTTATGTTAGGAATGAGATATTGCAAAGAAACTTGCTGTGTATGTGGCTTATATTTGCCTTACAAACAATATTTTTTTTGTTTACAGTCCTCATTTACTGTGTATGCATTTATGTTTGTGATTCACATGTCTGTTTAATCTATATTGTACACTGTTTATATCACTTTAATACTAGAACTTCAACAACTTCATTTGTGTAATTTGCTTTTTTTGTAAAAAAACAAACAAAAAAACTTTTGTTACTTCATTTTCATCTTACCGGTACTGTAATAGCATTTCAAATGGAAAACTGGTTTACGTGGAATTTCCACGTTTCTTGTTTAACTTTCTATCCAAAATAATGTCCTTTAATTACTTCTTTGCTCACTTTTTAAAAATGTGATGAGAATCATAATCACGAGCTGAGTAGTAGGGAAAAAATGAAACTAAAGAAGCTGCTTCATCTCATAGCTCATAATAACAAATGTCTAAAGACATTGATACTATAAAGAAAACAACAAATGCATGCACTAAATGAATGAAGTCGTTCGTGTAAAAGAGATTGCTGAGCCCTCACATTTAGAAACCGGCAACTTCAATTCACTAAGTGATATATACAAGATTAGTTGACTTTTAAAGCTTTAGTGAAAAGTGATGGTTTCCTCTTCTGATTTTGAGCAATGCTCATGTACATTTTTTTCGCATTCACGACCTTGACCTTTTCCCGACGTACGTCAAAATCGACGGAGTTTCTCTTCTCATCATGAGCAATGCCTTTATATCGCCTATATACAATCAGAGTCATTATCCGGAAATAATTATTTATCATTGAAAAGGCAAAATTTATCAACGACGACCTTGACATTCAATGGACGTGTGTCAAAAAAGATAGGGTCCTCTTTGTCATCACCAACAATCAATACTCAAATATTGGTTTATTGCTTGAACAGAACTGTGGTAATCATTCGGACACGTAATAGCCAGATATGGTTCGTTTTAAAACGAGTATTTGAATAGAACTGGAAACGAATTAGCGTTGAAGATGTGTTCAGTAACCATGACCTTGACCTTCAAGCGACGTACGCCAAAAGCAGTAGGTTTCTCTTCTCATCATCGACAGTGATCGTGCAAGTTTGAAAACGATTGCTATCATATAACTAGAGTTACGATGCGAAACGGATTTTTCTTGGGACAGACGAACGGACGGACGGACAGACGAAGTGATTACTATATGATTGCGGGGCCTTAATAAATCAAATGCAGTATCACGCTACGTGACATCGGCATAGTGGTGATTTTCATTTTACAAACTTCAGTCCCCAGTTGTTATAAGAAGATTACTCCTTGTTAATTATTCTGCAAGTTAACTAAACAATTATTCTTAAAATACGTTTTACGGAACAACCTATCACAACTACTACTGTTAGTACTAGTGCCTTGTCGGTGACATATGGTGGCTGATATGTGCCATCTGATTCTCGTCTTTTCGTTATTTCGCTGCGAAATAACGCCGAGCGAAATAACGCCAGGCAAAATAAAGAAAAGATGGGGGAAAAACGGGCGAAATAACGAAAAAACGCCGAGCGAAAAGACGACAAATAGTCAAAACGCCGGGCGATAAACGAAAAAACGAAAAACCGGCACGCGAAAGGACGACATTTTATACATTTAAATTTTCGTTAAGTATTTTTTGTTTTTGTTTTTTTCGCCCGTCGTTTTTTCGTTATTACGCCCGGCGTTTTTTCGTCTTTTCTTTATTTCGCCTGGCGTCTTTTCGCGTGGCGTTATTTCGCGTGGCATATTTTCGCCCGGCGTCTTTTCGCGTAGCGTTATTTCGCCCGGCGTTTTTTTCGTCTTTTCGCATGGAGTCTTTTCGCCCGGCGTCTGTAACCTGTAACCACTTTTATTCACAGAAACGTACACTTATTTAATGAGAGAAAATAAACAAACCTTTCCTCGACTGCGTTCTTGGAAAGAAGAGATTCGTTTAAGTACATCAGGTATTTCATCGGTTTCTGCTGAATGGTCAATACATAAAGTATTTTAATAAGTAGTTTAACTAAGTGTGTTTTGTTGTACATTGTTATTAAATTAGTACAATGTGACAGTTTTTTATAATGAGTAGATAAAGCTAGTGTTGGAAATCTGATGAAAATTCATTACCGGTCATCAGAATGTTTAACCGACCGATGATCGATCGTTAATCGATTAAACATGGCTTCTATATAAGACACAAGTGTAAGCCTTTTTGCAGAGTATAGTGAACAAAAGAAACACATTACAAGTATCTTCTAGTCACAATAAGTATGTTCTAGTCATAAAACAACTGAATGAAACTGACTAAGCATTTATTTGAAAATAGACGATTACTTGTTGCAACAATTATAACTTATGTCATTCTCTAGTACTAAGAGAAACTCATCATGAAAACTGTAATCGATTCATCAGAAAAAAAGGCTTAAATGCCTGATGCTCGATTAAATCGATTAATTGGAAAAACACTAGATAAAGCCACTATACTAGTCTATGATAAAAAAAAAATGTCGAACGCCGAACTACGAACTACGAGCTAACTTCCCACACCTTAAAACAAAAGGCACAATTGGCTCTGAATCGCTCACCTGATGACCTTTATCCGGTTTAGACACTTGCAACAGTATCAAAAGTGGGCCAAATAAACGAGATCTGGTAAGTTCAGAAGAAGTTGTTTTTAAAGATTTTTCAATATAACTCTATTTTAAATGGGTACACCTGCTAAAATTTACCCCTGGGATCATCATTTAAACACGATTGGTAGAGGACCATAAGCTTATGATCCATGCAAAGTCTTAAGACGTCTAGCTCTTGTAGTTTCAGAGAAGATTTTTTAAGTTTTTACCTATATAATTTGTTTGTTTTGTTTGAATGGTGTTTGTTTGTTTAAATATATTTATTTTACATCGATTGCGAAACAAGTTCTTGCAACTTAGATTAATCACTCTCGATGGCTTCCTGGGTAGAACCAGTACTAAGCAATGTGGATTAATTATCTTGCTCAAGGATAAAATACGTGGCCGCGACGGAGGATCGAACCCACGACCTCTCGATCAGAAGTTCGGCGCTCTACCACTGGTCCACGCGCTCTACCACTCTACCACGCACGCACTTGAATGGTGTTTTAAGTCATTTTCAATATTTAGTGGTAGAGACAGACCATCCATTTTTCTTGGGTAGAACCAGTACTATACACCTCCCGCCATCAGTAAGAATCGACACTTTCTCATTTACAACTCGACCTTCAAGTGGGATTAGAGACAAGAAGGTTTCCAACGTTTTCAACGCCGTTAACCCCTCGACCAAGGATGCACTTTTACCTATATAAGTAAATGTAAAATATGTGACCCCTGGGGCGGAGCTAAATATGACCATTTGAATAATCTTGGTAGGGACCAGCTTATGCTACATACACAATATTATATTACAGCTCTAGCTGTTATAGTTTTTAAGAAGATTTTTTGTAAAGATTTTCTTATATAACTTACATGTAGTTTCAGAGAAGAAGTAGTATAAAAGTCGAACAGGAAATGCAGCTTTCATAGAACACAGTAAACCCAAAAAATACGCAAAAAGACAAACATGAATGGCAATGTTAAAAAGGAATAAAGGCATATTACGTCACAAACACAAAAAGGGTTGACAATAAGGCTACCGCCTTGGAACGGTCAGTGGGAAAATGCCACTGTCAGGGGGAATATCAGGAGGAAATGGCACGCCACGCAAAAAGGCGCCGGGCAAAAAGACGCCACGCAAAATAACGCCGGGCGAAATAACGAAAAAAAGAAAAGACGGCACACGAAATAACGCCGGGCGAAAAAAGACGCCGGACGGAAAAACGCCGGGTAAAATAACGCCACGCGAAATAACGAAAAAACGCCGGGCGAAATAACGAAAATTTAAATGTATAAAATGTCTCTTTTCGCGTGCCGGTTGTTCGTCTTTTCGTTTTTTTCGCACGGCGTTTTGACTATTTCTCGTATACATTTATATAAGGCACAGGCATGCATGCACATCAAGTTATCCTTTAAAGCTCATATTAGAAGTAATACGGTAAACAATGTTTCCGACGTCGTCCTGTTAAGGCCATGTTACCATCGCATCTTACCATCGACCATCAAATCAAGTCGATGGTCGATGGTAAGATGCGATGGTAACATGGCCCTAAAAGGACACAGTAATCTGTTTTAAAGTATGATGTATGACATCTCCTTTCTTAAAAATAAACGTAATCATACCCACGTTTTTTGGGGGAAAAAAGGTATATTTAAAAAAAAAGCCTCCGTTTGTCCGTCTGTCCGTCCGTCCGTCCGTTACCGCATATTCTCCTAAACCGCTAAACGAAATTCGATCAAATGTAGGGTATGACTTCACCATATGTTGACGGCGTGCAGAGAGAGAGAGAGAGAGAGAGAGAGAGAGAGAGAGATGATGGGATTGGATTACACTGTACACATTTGTTTCCTTCTACGTCATCGGTGGGGCCTGCAGGAAGGGGCATCAAATACACTAATATTTACATTACATTACAGTGTCATGTGTTCATCATTTGCACATTAATTGCACATTAATTGGTATATTAGTCGTCTATGAAAGAGATACACAGCATGTCGAATATTATTTAAAGGGCTAACTTGGTCATAAATTGAGAGGCAGTCTCCCAGCAACATCAAGCCATTAACCTGTCGCTTTAGCACATTTCAATGATTATTTATGGGAGCTGATATCTCCAGTCACAAGACCAGCTGGTCAATTCTATGGTCAGTCGAATAGGAATTTCACCCTTATATCTGGATACTTGAATATAACTTGAGAACACTTGGTTTCAATAGAGAAAAAACATTATAAAAAAACGTATATTAATCAGACAAATAAAAACCTGGAGTGAAATATTTTGTAATAAACAGATATTAATGAAATTGGTAAATAAACATGAAACAAAATCATGTTCCGTTACAATGACTTTTAATAAATTAATAAAACAATAATATGCAAATCCTTAGATTGCTAGCTATAGATTAGTATGATTATAAATACTGTTGTTATGTAATTAA
This sequence comes from Cyrtodaria siliqua, assembly GCA_037043455.1. Taxonomy (NCBI): domain Eukaryota; kingdom Metazoa; phylum Mollusca; class Bivalvia; order Adapedonta; family Hiatellidae; genus Cyrtodaria; species Cyrtodaria siliqua. The sequence goes on from JAWPHD010012947.1 coordinate 49,232, forward strand.
AAATATTTTAAACTTAATCTAACTTATTTAATTTTTGTCCCATAAAGGCACATTTAAATACACCTATACTCATACAGTTTATAATAAAGATACAAATAAATATGATGCAGGAGCGATTGTACAAGAGGTACATATACATATATGCAGTAACCATTGTACAAGAGGTACATATATGAAATAACCAGTACATATACATATATGCAGTAACCATTGCACAAAAGTTACATATAAATATGATGCAGTAACCATTGTACAAGAGGTACATATACATATATGCAGTAACCATTGTACAAGAGGTACATATACATATATGAAGTAACCAGTGCATATACATATATGCAGTAACCATTGCACAAATGTAACATAAAATACGGCGGGTGTAACAGGGGATATTTTTTTTAATTATGTCTCAAATGAACATTTTGATGAAGGGATTACAGTGTATATACTGTGGGGCTGAGTGTGGGGGTGGGGGAGGGTTGGCGGGGAGTGGGGGTAGTGGGGAGATAAATTCGGTCAAATATCTATTTTTCTTTCTCATAAAATGTAATGATTTTGGGAATATCAGTATAATTTGCTCCAGGGTCACCATGGGATTCTAGGATAGGGGTCAAACGTTCAAATACACAAATACCCTAAACGTGTTTAATTCATTTACAGTGTCATACATGTATACAGATAAGCATAAATAATACTATTTCTGATCTGTGTATCAAAGAACGATCAACAATTACATATAATGGATACAGGGTTAAAGGGAATTGATCTGTTTGAAGAAAGCGTGGGTATTTTGCGATGGCGCGCCGTCGAATTCGTTCTAGTTTCTTTTTTCTTTTTTTAACTATTCTGAAAATGTTCAGGAAATAATTTGCTCTCTGTCAAGACTACTTTCCAAGTATCCTTTTCACACACAGGTGGAGTCATTACCTTTACATGTTTCACCAAGTGAGATTTTACCAATTATCTATTTTTATCAAGTTTATGTCATCACTCATTAAATGTAATGTTTCTCTTTGGCTGGTAATTGCTTAATTCTGTTACAGTTTTATCAAGATGGTATTTAAAGGGACACATGGCAATCTTGAAGTGTTTATCAAGCATTCACGTATGATTCATAGGGTTATGGTAAACTGTACAAGGTTATTGTTGATTTTTTTTAACGAACTCACAAAGTTTACTAAATTCTGTTTTGTTTGTTGTGTTCATCATTAGATGTTTGCATTTTATGATGTTTGGTCGGGAATTATGCTTCTATTTTAAAAGTAGTGATCGCGATTCTGAAAATTCGTGACAAACAAGAAGATAATGATATTCATCTCCTATATCTCGATTACAGAGTGTACATGTTCTTTTCTCTCTGTCTATCGCGTATGGTAACATTTTGGAATAACATCATCTTAAGCAATCACGCGAAACTATCACATATTTCATACCTTATCATGTGTAACTCCGAAGTTTACCAGTACAAATGGATTAAGCACATTAGGAATATATTAAACTCGACGGGTTACCCTGATATTTGGATCAATCAACAACATATAGAGACGAGACATGTAAACAAACTAGTTAAACAGACCTTAATTAATGCGTTTACTCAAGACTGGAAATCACAATTAGAATTATCGTCCAAAGGAAAAACTATAGTTTACTGAAAGATAATACCCAGTTGGAGTTTTACCTTAAGACCCTCCCCAAACACGAGTACTTACCGTTATTCAAACTTCGCACTGCAAATCACAACTTTCTGATAGAAACTGGACGCTGGTCAAATAATCGAGTACCTTACCAAGACAGAAAATGTTCTCATTGTCACCTTAACGACCTGACAGACGAATACCATTACATACTAGTTTGTCCCTCTTTCCATATCAAAAGAAAACAATTGTTAAACGAATACTACTACAAACATCCTAACACACTGAAATTCAAACAACTCTTTGTGTCACAATCAATAGAAACAATTCGAAACTTGAGCATTTTCAAACTTGAGCATTTTCGCAAAATGTCTTCTAAAGCAAATAAAATAACTAGATTCACTTACTATACTATATATATTTTATACATATCCAACATTATCCACTAGTATCTATTGCGCTGATGCCGTCACTCCATTTGTATAGTTTTGTAGTTTATGTGAAGCATCATTATATGTTTGTTCGAATGGTGCACCTGAGGTCATAAATGCCCCCGCAATGGGGATTATCAGTTTCATTTAACAAATCTTAAAAAATCTTCTGCAAAAATACAAAATATAGAGCTGTGATATTTTGCATGTAAAATCGTCTTATGGTCCTCTAACTAGTTTGTTCTAATGGTGACCCTGAGGTCAAATTTGGACCCGTCCCAGTGTCCTAATCATTCACACAAACTTTAATCAAGCATACTGTTTGAGTTATGCTCCGACATCTAAGGTCATTTGGCGACATTCCAGCTTTTTATCCGGACAAAAAGTGTGACGCACGGACGCACACACGGACGGACGGAAAAAGCGACGACTATATGCTCCCCCATAATAAACAATCTAGTGTTTTTAGTTACAATATATTTTATATCAAAAACTAAGGTAATAGTTGAAATGAAAAGAAAAAAACTGTGATGGGGCTTCAATATAATGTCTCTGAGGTAATCAGTCAGCGAGAAGTAAGCAGTTAAAAAGTATGCTATCCATGATTTTTCAACGACTACATTCAGTTGGAAAATGTGTCTTTAACACAATCCAAGTCATACATATCACCCAAAACAAATTTATGAATGACACGTCGAACCTAATATACACCAAGACACAGTTTGCACGTGCAAAAGCAGCCAAAATTAATACTATAGGTACATACAGTCAATGACAGCACGCTCCTACAAACATTCCAACCATGCACGTTTTTCTTGTGGCCACCCTAGTCGCCAAAATAATAAACAGTATGCCTTTCAACGGTGAAAGGCCCGGCCATTTTACTACAAACTCGAAGATTCCCACGAACGTATCCTGTTTTCGTTTTCGCATTGGAAAGGCCATTCAGTAGGGAACACTTTACGTATTCTCTCCCTCCTAGTACTTAATATCTATTTATTTTTTATTTATTTATTTACTTTTGCATTTCACCCCCACCCGCTCACCTTAAACTAGCTTTTAAAGTCGCAAGAGCTACATTTAGTACGAATTCCTGTAAGTCACAGGAACAACTCATACCCTCTGTCACGTTTCTTGGCTTTTCTCCCTGCAGTGTGGCAGTAAGCGTAATTATAATACAGTTGAATGTACATATACGGCCACAGTCAAGGTATATTGCAATTTAAATAGACTATTCTACTCATTTGTTTCTGTACCGAATTGCATTAGAATGTGCACTACTTTTAAAACCGATTCATCAAATGCATAATAATCGCCACAAAGTAATAATACTGAATTGCAACTGCTCTAGTATTCTACATCTAACTATGTAATCATAGCCTCACTTCTCCCTTACCTGCTACTTGTACTTCTTCTACCTACCTCTCACGTACCCCTACCCCGTTATATAACATATTTTGTGTACTATGCCTCATGTTGTTATTTCATGTATTTCATATATGTTGTAACCTGAGTGAAACAATAAAGATTATGATTATGGTTATGATTATTATGATTACAGTGTTCCATCGTTCTGTTTCTATAGGTAGGTTCTAAATTTAATTATAAATTTTAGAAGTCTGTTTGGAGTACTTATTAAATAATTTTCAAAGTTAAATGCATCTTTTAAAAGCCTATATGTTGTACATCCGCTTGATGTTTGTATGGTGTTATACCATTTATTAAGGAACAAGTCTTTCAGCTTTTGACATACTGAAAGAGATAAAGCCACATTTAATAAGAATAGCTATGATACCATTAAGCCAACAAAAACGCTTGTTAGCATATCAATCCGTGTTTCATTGAATTGTTTATGCCTGATAGAATATATACTAAAAGGCATTTTTTTCTCATTTTTGACAGCTAACTTTGCCCAGAATGAGATAACACGCGATAATAATATTATATCAATTGAAATTGGCATAACGCCAGTTTCTCCGTATACAATCCAGTTTTACTGATTCCAAACCAGGGACTCAGATACGTAATATAGACGGGTCCTGTTCCAAACTGATATAATACAATTAAAAGATTAAGTAAACACCATTCATTACAAAATCACAAGAGATCATACGTTTAAAATAAATACAGACTTCCGTCGATTTCTTATCAGGATATTAATGATTGCCATTACCAGTTGTTTAATGGCGGGTGGTGGGCCATAAAACAGTGGGAATCATTATACTTCCGGCGATTTCTTATCAGGATATTAATGATAGATATCAGTTCAATATTTGTTATTGGGTCTGTTATTTTTTAATTGCGCATTGAAAACTATTTACAATCAAGACACATAATTTTATGTCGGGCTCAAATAAGATAAGATTAAAAAGAAAATCCCTCACCATTAATAACAGATCTAACTACAAGGTCTGTGTTAATAATTAGAGATCGACACGTGGAATAATTTCGCGTTTAAATATTGTTTCTGTGTACAACTGTTAATTTTCGTAGTAAATATGCATTATATAAGGCATATATTTTCTAAAATTATTGATACAATGTCACGTTTGGAAAACATGTCACTTAACATATGATCACGTTCAGCTCTCGATATATAATAGAAAATAATATCGAATATCGTATTTCCAAATTAATCGATACCCGTAAGTAAATATAACGCATTCAATTTGTTTAAAGTAGCTTCATATTTTTCTCAAAGATGCGTACACAACCATTTGAAAACAACACTTTTGTTCATATCAGATTTTTGAGACTACATGATTTTGACCGAGTTAGTTTAGAACCGACATTTATAGAGTGACTAAATGCACAACTTAGATTTTCTAAAATCAAATAGGAAACATAACTAGAGCATACTTACAATATTTTCTCCACTCTTTTTTCGCCAAATCAATCTCTCAAAGTAATAATCCTCTTGAAGAATAATAGTCTTAGCACCACATGTCTTACGAGAAAATGGCAAAGATTCACCTTTATTAAGCAGTTTATAGTCAGTTTTAGATCGCACCTAAGCGATCACATTTATAGAATTTCTACAATTAAACAATAATGAAATTCCCCCCTATATGCTCCATGTAAAAATCTGGCAACTCATCGATAACCCGTTTGAGGAAGATTCTTCCATATGAACATTTAGTATATATTTTAAAAATTTAAGTTGCACCCGCTCTATGACATCTAAATTTCCAAACCCCCATATTTCACAGCCGTAAAGAAGTACAGGTTTAACAGTTTTGTTAAAAATATCAATATGCATGTCAATAGGTAATAATAAACGTTTAGCTTTTTTCATTAAGCTATAAATGCTCTGAGACCCTGGTTTGTAATATGTTTTTTGGCATTAAAAAATGAGCCACTTCTTCTAAAAAGAATTCCTAAATATTTATATTCTGTAACTATTTCTAATTCTTCTTCTTGATATATAAAACGAAATTGTCTTTCGACCTTTTGAAAAAATTACGCTTTGGTTTTGCTTTTGTTAACAGATAATTTCCAGGTTTCACAATATAACTGATATGTAGTAAACGCGTTTTGTAAATCCTCAGCACTTTCGCATACTATAACTGTGTCATCGGCATATAAAAGAACAAACAGTTTCAAGTTGATATACATAGTATCCTCAGTTTCCTTCAGATTAATACCATTTACAGTATCATTTCTTGCAAAAAAAGTCATTTAAATCGTTAAGATATAATGAAAATAAGATTGGTGAAAGATTTTCACCTTGTCTTACGCCTATGTTACATGGGGAAAAGTCAGACTGTTCACCGTTTACTGTTACATATAATATTATTGTACATGTTTTTAATTAAAGTCAAGATTTCAGAACCCCGCTGTCCAAACTTTATCAAATGTTCGCTTTCTTTAAGTCAATAAATGCACAAAACAGTTTTTTCTTACTATTTTGTAATATTTCAATCAGAGAATGTAGTACAAACATATTGTATATTGTAGAAAACCATCGTCTAAAGCCTGCTTGTAACTCGTTTATTATAGTGTTGGCATCTGCAAAATGTTGTAGCCTTGAGTTAATTATGGCTGTAAAATGTTTACCAAGGCAGCTTAATAGTGTAATCGGTCGATACTTTTCTGTCTTACTTCTATTACCCTTGTTTTTAAAAATGGGGTTGATAATTCCAATAGTCCAGGATTCAGGAACAACTCCTGTGTTCAGAGTTTCAAATAGACTTGACTCATCACAGGTAGTGTTACTTTTATATGTTCATTTAAATTTTTGTCAAATCCTGAAGGTTTATTATTATTCAGGCTTTTTGAATTTTTTTCAATCTCCTCTGCAGTTATGTCTCTGTTCAAAAAATCGAATTCGTTATTCAACATATCAATATTATTATCATCATTATCATTATCATTATCATTATTATTATTATTATTATTATTATCATTATCGTTTACTGAAGCATCACAATTCGCTTCTTTGAAATGCTGATATAATTCGTTTAATGTCGCATTAACACTATTTGTTGTTTACCGTTTAGAACCTTTCAATATTTTCTTGTTTTTTTCCCAGCTTTTTTAATTTTATGATATTTTTTGTTTTTGAAATCGAAATTGTACTTGTGAAGTGTCGCTTTATAATTTTTACCGGCTTTTTTTCATATCTGTTTTATTAATTTCTGATCTACGTAATTAATTTATACTGAAATTGTGCACGGTGGAACTTCTTGCGTGCTTTATTGCATTTATTTTCAAACCAAGACGGTAACTTTTCTTCTTCATACGGTGATTTTTTCTTATCATTGCGATTACCAAATGTGCGGAATGCACAGCTTTTAAACAGATCTGAGATTTTATCAACAGAGCTATTCATTTCTGACTGAGTTACTGCCCCTTTAATTTCGAAATTACATAGCGTGTTAACTAAATCGTCTATTTTATCATGATCAATATTTGTTATAAAATTGTTTGACTTCGTTTCATCCCACATTTTAATGATATTTTCATTTTTATACTCTGTGATATTTTTTATTTTAAAATTAAATTTAAAATTTAGGTTGACTGGACAATGTACATCCGAGAGCATTGGGCAGTAATCAACAACATTCAAAATATCGATTGAACGAAAGAGGCTAGCACTGCACACACAATAATCAATAGTGCTTACACCATTTGATGTACACCCGTTTAAATCACCGATCGTTCTACCGTTTAAAATGAATAGATTATGGGCTTGTAAAAAATCAGTAAACCTATATCCGTAATTATTCATTGACATATCAGTTGTTTCTTTCTACACATGCTGTAGGTTCGATCCCTCAGGGGCCTAGAAATCTTTATGTGAGGAAGCTATCCAGCTGGCTTGCGGAACGTCGGTGGTTCTACCCAGGTGCCCAAAATTGCCCGGAGGGGCACCTGGGTCTTCCTCCGCCAACATAAGCTGGAAAGTCGCCATATGACCTTAGCTGTTGATGCGACTATAAAATCCAACTAGAAATTGTTATTGTCCATGGGACAAAAACGTATATGGCTTCCCCAATAGCCCGAACAGGCATAATTGACGACTCTAGGTCCAACCGTCCTCTATTGATCTGAGATCGTTTTGATAATCAATATCCCTGTGACTGTATCTACTATCTGTATCAGTAAGGCCACATAAAAAAAATCGTGTCGTTCAGGTAACCCGACCGACCCTATTATTTTAAGGGGCCGACCCTAAAACTTTTTATGCAAAAATTAAAAAAATATATATATTAAAAAAAAAAAAAAAAAAAAAATTAAAAAAAAAAAAAAAAAAAAAAAAATTAAAAAAAAAAATTAAACAAAAAATAAAATCAATAGGGGTCATCTACTTGTCATGACCAACCATCCCTCCAAGTTTGAGGACCCTAGGTCCAACCATTCTCTAGTTATTGATCGGACATCGTTTTGATAGTCAATGTCACCGCAACCTTGACCTTTGACCTAGTGACCCCAAAATCAATAGGGGTCATCTACTAGTCATGACCAACCATCTCTCCAAGATTGAGGACCCTAGGTCCAACCATTCTCTAGTTATTGATCGGACATCGTTTTGATAGTCAATGTCACCGCAACCTTGACCTTTGACCTAGTGACCCCAAAATCAATAGGGGTCATCTACTTGTCATGACCAACCATCCTTCCAAGTTTGAGGACCCTAGGTCCAACCATTCTCTAGTTATTGATCGGACATCGTTTTGATAGTCAATGTCACCGCAACCTTGACCTTTGACCTAGTGACCCCAAAATCAATAGGGGTCATCTACTTGTCATGACCAACCATCCTTCCAAGATTGAGGACCCTAGGTCCAAACATTCTCTAGTTATTGATCGGACAGCGTTTTGATAGTCAATGTCACCGCAACCTTGACCTTTGACCTAGTGACCCCAAATCAATAGGGGTCATCTACTTGTCATGACCAACCATCCTTCCAAGTTTGAGGACCCTAGGTCCAGCCATTCTCTAGTTATTGATCGGACATCGTTTTGATAGTCAATGTCACCGCAACCTTGACCTTTCACCTAGTGACCCCAAAATCAATAGGGTTCATCTACTTGTCATGACCAACCATCCTTCCAAGTTTGAGGACCCTAGGTCCAACCATTCTCTAGTTATTGATCGGACATCGTTTTGATAGTCAATGTCACCGCAACCTTGACCTTTGACCTAGTGACCCCAAAATCAATAGGGGTCATCTACTTGTCATGACCAACCATCCTTCCAAGTTTGAGGACCCTAGGTCCAACCATTCTGTAATTATTGATCGGACATCGTTTGTGACACAGACACGCACGCAGAGAAACAGACAGAAAGCACAAAATCAATATGGCTCCCCTACCACACTTTGTGTGGGGGAGCCATAATTCAATCAATCTTTCTACACATACATTACTGTTTTAGAAAAGTGCATTTCACTTAAATATTCATCATACATTTCGTTGAGATTTTGAGATTCGAATATATCTCTATCAACAGAAATATAATCTTGCATAACCTTACACTTAGAATTACTATCCCCAAAGCTACATAGTGTATTGTATTTATTAGAGAATACGTCAATTTCTCCTTGTATTTCAAGAAATGGGTCATCTACAGTATATATTGAGTTTTCAGGTGGAATGTATATAACACCACAGAGAATGTCTTCATTTTTTGTTAATCGTTTAGAGATGACGAACTGGTAAACAAGTTTTCCTTTCAGTTTCTATTATTGAAATGTATTGATTACATTTGTTCTTAACAGCAATCGCAAGGCCGCCCGATTTATTTCTCACTTTTGAATTTCTTTTTTTAAAATACAATTTTGTTTAAACATACTTATTTTACATCGATTGCAAACAAGTTCTTGCAACTTAGATTAATCACTCTCGATGGCTTCCTGGGTAGAACCAGTACAAAGCAATGTGGATGAATTATCTTGCTCAAGGATAAATAACGTGGCCTCGATGGAGGATCGAACCCACGACCTCTCGATCAGGAGTGCGGCGCTCTACCACTGGACCACGCACTCCACAAAATACAATTTAAAATCTTTATGAACAAATGTATCGAGATCGTTCATTTTTGTTTCTTGCAATCCAATAATGTCATATTCGTTTAATTTTTTTTTTAATTCGGGGTAGTCTTGTTTACTGGTTAGACCACTTACATTTAATGAAAGCATTTTCAATTCACTAAGTTTTTTAGTTCCACTGGGGTGCCTTTTTGGGATAATCATATGGACATCACTATTTACATCGTTGTTGAGCTCGTGAAAACTATGGTTTTCATTGTTACTTGGCAGTTAGTTTAAACATATTTTATTCATTGCATTAAGTTCCTTTCCTTACCATGTTTATATGTAACACTAGAATGGCAGACTTATTATACTTTACTCAAGACGAGAAAATAGAAACAAAATATTTCTTATACAATGGAAAATGTTATCAAGATTTAGAAGGAAAGGTACGTTTGAAAGCTAAGAAAAAACGCACACACAAAAAATAATAAAATTTATATATTGAATAATACTAATACTATATTTAAAAAAAGTGTAAGGGAAATCTGGGCGGCGACATTGGGTAGTGGCGAATCATCCGTACTAGCAGCATCTAACTTGTTCTTTTACTGATGTTGATAAGTTTTGTCAGTTTAAAATCGTTTGCTTTTTAATATAAAATTTTGCACATTTTCGAAGATCACTTCATTTGTTTCGTAACTGAGATTGGGATCACCACATAGGAGAATATTAGTTGAGATAGTACATATATTTGAAAGAGAGTTGATAAGTTCTAAGCGAATAATGTGATAGGTTGGACACGTAAAGAAGAAATGCTCTGTGTTCTCGATACTACCACAGTGACACAGAGGAGAGTCAGTTATATTTTTGATAAACAAGTGATGGTTTAATGAACTACAGTTTGTTCTGAGACGTGTGTGTAGGATTTGTGCTTTCCTGTCACCTGTGTAGTAATACTTCGTGGGACGTGTTTCATGGGTAAGATATCGTTTGAAAGAGTAAACAGATTCTAAGGATCTGGCGTCCTGCGGGAGTAAATTCCATTCACGAACAACAGAAGGTAAAAATGAATCGGAGTAATTTTGTGTTCGAGAATGAATTGTTTGAAGATTATTTGCATTTCGTAAGCTGTATCGAGACTCTTCTCCTACTAGAGGAGGAACTAATGTAGTAAGATACGGTGGTGCCAAGTTATGATTCATTTTATAAAATAGAACAAACTTATGTTTGCGCCTTCGAGCGTCAAGCGTTTCCCAGCCTACTTTCGTGTGCAAATTATTTAAGGATACACGTTTGGTAGCTCCTGTTACAATTCTAGCTGCTTCGTTTTGGATTTTATCTAGTTCCAATTTTTCATAAAGTGTGCAGTTATCCCAGATAACATCTGCATATTCTAACAGGGGCCTTATAAAACTAATATATATTATTTCTAAGGATTTACGATCCAGCTGGAATTTAAGTTTTCTCATTATATTTATTCTGGTCCATGCTTTAGCTGTCATATATTCGATGTAGGAATGCCAACTGCAGTCGCTTGAAAGCTTCACGCCCAGATGTTTATGAGTTGTAACTTCTGGTATTTGTTGATTAAGCATATTTAAAGGTGGATGTATAGGTTTGTTTCTTTTACGAGATATCAATAAAGATTCAGTCTTTGTAGGGTTAAAAATGACAAGCCATTTATTCGCCCAGTCAGTTATTTTTACTATATCGGAAATTAGGATATCGGCTGCGGTATTTACGTGGTCAACAATAATATATAGACTTGTGTCATCAGCGAACAGACGAATGTTGGAATCTATATCCGTAACAATGTCATTGATATATATTAAAAATAGAAGAGGCCCTAAGATAGAGCCTTGTGGTACCCCTTCGTTTATAGAAATCCACTCTGATTTAGCACCAGGAACTATAACGCATTGGCGTCTATTTTCGAGATAATTGGAAAACCAGTTTATAAGTGCATCCGAAATACCAGCATATTTAAGTTTCGCTAAAAGAGCTTTGTGCCACACGCGATTGAAAGCTTTGCTTATATCAAAGAAGATAACTCTTACTTCTTTACCAACATCCAGTGCTTGACAGAAAGTATTATAAAGATAAGTAAGTTGATTTACGGTCGAATCGCCCGGCATGAAGCCAGACTGCAGAGCCGATAAAAAGCTAGTGACAATTAAATACATGTTTAAAGACTAATCTTTCCAAAACTTTGTTAATGTTACTTAAAAGTGAGATAGGACGATAGTTATTAACAGATGATGGGTCACCGTTCTTGAAAGCGGCACACACAAAAGCTTCCTTCCAAATATTCGGGACTTTTCCATCAGCTAGAGATTTATTAAACAAATTACAAAGAGGAATTGTTAGCTCACTGGAAAGTTCCCGAAGGATACGGTTGCTAACTTCATCTGGACCAGTTGCTTTACCAATTGGGAGACACTTTAAGACGGACTGAACTTCATCTGGGGGTAAGTACCATTACATGCATGCTAACGTTACTAGGGGGCATGAAGGGAACTTCGACGTTATTGTCATTTAAAATTGTCTGTTTTTAAAAAAAAATCATTAAGTAAATTGGCCTTTTCTGTTTCATCTGACACGACCTGATCGTTGTATAAAAGAGATGGAATGGAGGGTTTGTTATTGGAAGAAATAAAGGTTTTGAGTGTTTTCCACCAGTCCCTTGAGGAAATTTAAGGGGATTTAAGTTTACGGAAGAGATTATCGAAGTAAATTAGTTTTGATTCACGTATTAATGTTATAACTTCATTTCTAATTTGTCTAAACTTATCCCAGTGGTTTTGAAGTGTTGATAGTTTGGCCTTTTTATATAATCTTTTTCTAGCTCTAATTTTTCGTTTTATTAAGTTGTTAATCCAAGGAGGTTCGTAAGGTCTAATACGAATTATCAGATTTGGAATGCATTGTTCAGTTAGAGATACAATTGTTTTTGTTATATTACTTGCATAGACATTAATATCATCATCTGATAAGTCCGACCAAACAGTTTCGATAGCTTTATTTCTCGATAGATTATAATCACCTTGATCATATTTCCAGATTTTTCTAGTATAAGATTTGAATTTAGGTTTCTTGAACTTGAAAATAGCAAAAATTGGACAATGGTACCTTTGTTCTTGATCTAAAAAGGGATCGGCAACGCCACTTAATATTAAATTATCTTTATTACTAACTAGCATGATATCAATGAGAGAAGATGAATGTTCAGTGAAATGAGTAGGTTCGTTTATAGTTTGACTTAGACCGAACTGTTGGCATAAAGAGTTTATTTTACGAGCGCTTTGGCAATTAAGCATATTCAAGTTAAAATCGCCCGTAATAATAATATCTTTAATACCTGTATCTACTGAGAGGTGGATAGAATCTTCTATCATACTATAAGTATTTGAATCAGCACTTGGAGGTCTATAAAATACTCCTAGGAGTATGTGTTTATGATTTAGTGAGATATCAATCCAAATACATTCCAAACGGGGCATTTCAAGATCCTTCCTTCGTATATATTTGAGATTATTCTTGATGTATACAATAACACCGCCAAGATTATCTCCAGAGCGGTCTTTTCGTTCAGGGCTATACAAGGACGGGATAGAAAGTTCTTCTGAGTGCAAAGATTCGTTTAGCCAAGTTTCGGAAAAGGTAAGAATATCAAATTGGTTCAATTCCACACTTAGCAAATCAAGTTTTGGCCGTAAACTTTGGACATTGTAAAGAATCCATGACAAATTGTGTGAAAGATCAAGAGTTTCTGAAATAAGCGAAGTTGTACTTTCTATATTAGAGTCAGACAACGCGGAGGAATTGTTTGATAGTGTAGGTCCAGGGTTTGGGTGTATATCTCCCGATTGTAAGGCCATATGCAAGCGACAGCTGTAAACTGGACGACTAGCCCATATTGAACAAATATCATATTATTATAGTATTTACGGTATTTAGTCGTTTGTAGTGATGCACTACAGTTTTAGCGAGATAAGCTGTGGACGAAACCTTTCTAAGCAAAGAGTATGTGCAAATAAACGAATTAGTCACTGACAATATTACAACTAAATGTAACGAAATTGCAAACATATAACTACATCGGTACGATGGCATGATCACGGCAGGATTGTGGCTGACGTTCATGAAATTTCGAGAAGGGACAATAAGAACAATACTACCACTAACATGCCATGGTACCAAGATGGTGAAATGAAACAAGTAATGCCACAAACGAAATCATACAGAGTAATTCGCCCTGAACCGGTCAGTGCCATACGCCCATAAAGCCTTATACAAAGAAAAAACAATGAAACAAAAGAAATTGTCACACTATATGATAGCACTGCCTGAATATATCACATTAAAGAGGTTAATGTGTAGAGGGCAGTTGCGCTCAGTCACATAATTGATCCTTTTAACTCCCCACGTGCTCCTATAGCACACCTGTTGTGGTGACGTCAGTAGAGGGGATGTCACGTGCGTTTGTTGTAAATACTTCACGCGAGCACGATTGGTTGTCATGGGTGATGTTATCTGTTTGGTGCATATTTAATTCCATGTATGAGTCACTATCACTCGCGCTTCCACTAGCATTGCGAATTTTCTTTAAATGCGTGTCGTCGATTGGAGAGCTTGCTTTTTGTTTAGGCCTGGTGCCGTTCGGCCAGCGCGTGCTTTCGGACTCACTGTCACTGCCCGCTAGGGTTTGGTATCGGTTCTGATTTACGGGTAGCCAATTGTCTAGTTCCGACTGCAAAACGTCTCGGCTTAACTACAGAAATATTTGTTATCTGCTTTTGACACCCCTATAATTGCTGCAATTACCCCATGTCTACTTATCAGGTCACAAAATGACATTTTAATCTACCGGTGTAGTGTTTTATCAAGAATGCTATGCAGTACCATAAATGACAATTTAAGCTAAGGGTGTCATGTTTTATCAAGAATGCAGTATCATTAAAATAAAAACAAATTGACAATACTTCACTTGCTACAACAACTAATTTCAATAAATAGTAATAATCTTTTATTTCCTCCATATATATGAACAATTCTAATACACCCGCACTATATAGCCTAGTTTAAAATATCACTGTAACGTTTGCAACGTTAGGACAATAAGCAAGGCAATGCGAAATATATCACTGTAACGTTTGTAACGTTAGGAGAGTAAGCAAAGCAATGCGAGAGATTTCAGATGTGTGCGTTATTTTCACATTTTAGGGGTATTAGAATAGAAATAGAACATCGTTTACGGTGAATTATCTTGTAATATATCACGGTTTGTCGTTCAATTGTAAACAATAATTTCACGAGCCCGAAATTAGTGTTTACATTGAACTCCAAACCGTGATGTATTACACGAAAATTCACCGTAAATGATGTTCTATTTCTTAATTAAAACGTAGTGAACATTTTAGAACAAAAACCAACAACACAGTTATAAGAAATTAACGTACTTTAACAAAAACAAAATGGAGATGGTACATGTATTTTAAACTACTTTAAATGACCGAATTTGTCATTACTGTAATACAATGTCTGTTGAAGATGAAACTCACTTTTTAATTGAATGTGATTTTTATAGCGACATACGTTTTCATCTTTTTAATTCTGCATATAACTTAGAACCATTGTTTTTAGATTTTAACCCCCTAGAAAAAATATTGTTTTTAATGAACGCAGATTCTTTGCAATTTGGTATAGCCAATTGTCTTCTTCAGATGCTACGCAGAAGAAAACATACACATATAATAATTATATAATTATATAAACCGATATCTTCAGCTATATTCATGCAACTTCTTCAAAAGAACACTTTCGTAACTTGTATTATTTTTATTTATTCATCTATTTTTTTATTATATTTTTCTATAGTTACATAGTCTTATTAATTGTTATTATTTATCTTATACTTAATTGATGTATGATCATTCTAAAAGTGAATATTATGTGTACATAATGTTGTCTTAGTGTCTCATAAGTGGTGTATACGGCTGGATATAAAAACATTTAAATTGTACTATAATGTATGTATATATGTAATTTTATATGTGACACTTTAATAAACAATACAATTGTAAACTTGCATTGTATTTAAGGGACAACTGTCCTTGACACACGGTCATTTGGAGGCTGAAAGTTACTGTAATAATAAGAACAATGTTAGTGAGGAAATTTGAACACTACTCTAAAGAACAACAAAGTTATACTAATTTAACGCACTTTAACACATTTTTTTGTAAGTAACATGTATTTAAGAGGCAATTGACCTTGACCCAGGGTCACATTTTAAGGGCTATCATAATTTGGGTTCCATGGTAGCCCAAATGGCCAAATTTGGTTGTGCTAGGATAAAAAATGTAAGAGACATAGACTTGTAAACACAGCTTACACGCAAACCTTGATGTGAGACACCGACGCCAACGACGACGCCGACGTGATTACATAAGCTCTCTTTTTCTTCGAATAGTCGAGCTAAAAATGGCATTTTTGAGCAAAGCAAGGGCCATAACTCCGGTGTTACTGCTCCGATCTGGCTGGTTTACGAAATTGTCCGAGCTTTTATAGACATTAACAATCTGTACAAGTTTGGTAAAGATCAAATAATAAATGAAGGTGCTAGAGTGTTCACAAGGCAAAATGTGGCATTTTTAAGAAAATCAAGGGCCATAACTCCGGTGAAACTAATCCAATATGGCTGATATTCAAAATTTTCCGAGCTTTCATTGATATGAAGACCCTGGCAAAGTTTGGTAAAGATCCGATTAACAATGAAGGTGCTAGAGTGTTCACAAGGCAAACGTTGATGGACGGACTGATGACGACTGACGGACAACTCGTCATCCCATAAGCTCTGCTGGCTCTGGTGTTACTGGTTCGATTTGGCTGGTGTTCAAACTCATCCGAGCTTTCATTGATATTGATCAACAATCTGGCCAAGTTTGGGAACGATCGAATACAAAATGAAGGAGTGTTCACAAGGCTGAAAATGGCATTTTTCAATAATTCACGGGCACATAACTCTGGCGTTCCTGTTCCGATATAGCTGGCTTTCGGACTTGTCCGAGCTTTGATTTATATTAACAATTTATACAAGTTTGGTAAAGATCAGATAATAAATGAAGGTGCTAAGAGTGTTCACAAGGCAAAATGTCGCATTTTTCAGCAAATCAAGGGCCATAACTGCGGTGTTACTGGTCCGATCTATCTGGTTTTCGAACTTGTCCTAGCTTTCATTAATATGAAAACCCTGGCACAGTTTGGTAGGGATCCGATCAACAATGAAGGTGCTAGTGTGTTCACAAGGCACAAGTTGACGACGGACTGACGGCGGACGACGGACAACTCATCACATAAGCTCTGCTGGCCTTCGGCCAGTAAAGCTAAACCAAAGTTTCTTATGAAAAAAAGCCTCCAGTGAGATTTGAACCCATGACCGCTGACGTTTCCAGTGTACATTACCAAATATTGAAAAGGAGACATAACTCCGGTGTTACTGGTTTGATCTGGATGGTTTTCAAACTCGTCCGAGCTTTCATTGATATTGATCAACAATCTGGCCAAGTTTGGGAAAGATCGAATACAAAATGGGCACATAACTCGGGTGTTCCTGTTCCGATATAGCTGGATTTCGAATTTATCCGACATTTCATTGATATTAATAATCTGTTAAAGTTTAGTAAAGATCGGATAAAAAATGAAGGCCCTATCATCTTAACGATGCAAAATACAGTCTTTTTAACTAAATCAAGGGCCATAACTCCAATGTTAGTGGTCCGACTGGCTGGTTTTCGAACTTGTCCGAGCTTTCATAGATATCAACAATCTGATATCGTTTGGTAAATATCGGATGAAAAATGAAGGGGCTAGAGTGTTGACAAGACAAAATATAGCAATTTTCGTTAATCCGAGGGAAATAACGCCGGTATTATTGGTCCGATCTGGCATGTTTTCGAACTCCTCAGAGGTTTCACGATATTTACAATCTGGTGAAGTTTGGTAAAGATCGGATGCAAAAAAAGGATGTTAGAGTGTTGACATGAAAAAAATCAATAATTCAAGGCCCATGGTTTTCGAACTTGATCGACCTTTCACCAATATCAACAATCTGGCGAAGTTTGGTAAAGGTAGGATGCAAAATGGAGGCGCTAGAGTATTAACAAGACAAACTATAGCAAGTTTCGTTAATTCAAGGGCAACAACTCTGGTGTTACTGGTCCGATCTAACTGGTTTTCAAGCTCATTCGAGAGTACGTTGATATTAATAATCTTATAAAGATTGGTAAAGATCGGATGAAAAATAAAGGTGCTAGAGCGTTGACATCAAAAAGTTAACGGACCGATGACAGTCTGTGCGCTGAAGGGCATAGTATATTATATAGAGTGGAGTCTTGGTGTGCAGTCTTGGTGTGCAGTCTTGGAGTTGGGTGGAATGAATAACTGGAGTGACCTTGTAGTCACATTTTGGAGTGACCTTGGAGTCAAATTTGGAGTGAATATGTTGGAGTCAATTTTTTAGTCTAAACTTGAAGTCTTAATTTCTCTTACAATTAATAACCTTTTAGAAACTAATACATTTACATGGGTTACTTCATTTGCACATACACTTATTTATTTATTAAATAATTCTTTAAAATGCATGTGTCTATTAAGCTATCCAATTTCAACAACTAATTCCAAAACTGCACATCTAATTTTAACTTGGGCACTGTTACTACATGTTCTAAAATAATCCATGTTTGTGGAAAAGTTAGGCTGAGAGATCTCTAAGTTCCCATAAACTTTAATGCTTTTTGTTTTCAGTCTCTGTGGTATGACTGACATATTGGACATATTGGAACCCTATATACCCCCGACACTGGATGTCAGTGTCCTGACCTAAGATTAGTTGGTCACTCGGGACTAGTTTATTTCAGCCAAAGGGTCATAATGCTTCAATACTGGGGTTAATGTTTGGGTATCCAAGTTCGATTATGTTGTTTTTAGATGGTCTGTCCCTCACATTAAGGTTAGCACATGTCTCATGGGACAATGCAGCTGTACTGAGTATGTTAGGAACTATGCACCTCGTGAGGGTCATTCAAAAATATTAAATCGATAAGTATCCAAAATAGTCACTCCAAATCTTACTCCATGGTCACTCCAAAATGTGACTCCAAGGTCACTCCAAAATGTGACTCCAAGGTCACTCCAATTATTCACTCAACTCCACTCCAAGACTCAACACCAAGACTCCACTCTATACTATGTCTCGCTGAAGAGCTTGCTCAGAAAAAATATACGGAAGCTAATTCGGGCCATATGAGTTAGCTAAAATATGTTTAAATATGAAATTGGTATCATCTGAAATATCACTGAATGTAAAAAACAAACCATGGAAGTTACATTTACAGCACTTCCATTTCCCATCCATTCCAACACTTACAAAAAGCACCGCCCATCAGTGTCTTCAGCACTTTGATTTAACATGTTTGTATCGACATTAATTGAAACAACAAATACACAAACATTACAACTGTACAAAACAATTGTTTCTACTTCAAACTAATTGTTTAATACAAAAATGGAAGAATAAAGATAAATATAAAGACAAGGAATATGTTTTTTGTAAAAAAAACAAAAGTTCAATCATTATAAATCAATCTGCGATTTCATCATCCTATTATGTAACATATGTCACAATGATGCTTGTGAGGGTTTCATGTATACTGGATTACAGAAGATCGACCAACATCATATTTATACATTTTCATTTCTTGATGAAAGGAAAAGGAAAGCGTTCATATAATCATATCTAAAAATATTTACCCCCACCCCATTCCTCCCACCAAATAAATCAAGAGCACAAACAAGATCTAGGGTGTCTCGCCCACTTCGGAAAACCGTATATGAACTGGTAGGAATATGTAAAAACAACAAAGTCGATGAAATATGAAAAGTAATGGAAGGTAAATGGAATAGAATACTTAACGAACGTGATGTTTAGAGAAAACCAAAGTTAAGTAACCGAAAAACGCAAAATATGACCTTGACCTTGATAATATTTGTCGCTTAGTGATGTCCATCAATGCCAACAATACATATGACCAAGTATCAAACAAAGAAATTAAAGCTATCAGAAAAGGTTCACTGAGGTTAACTTACCTAACCAAAGTGATTTTTAGGAAAAATAACGCAAAATAGTACCTTGACCTTAGTATGTTTTGTCGTTCAGCGATGTCCACCAATGCAACAATACATATGACCAAGTATCAAAGACATAAAATGAGGTAATCACATAAAGTTAACAGAGGTTGTTACCTAACCAAGGTTACGTTTGGGGAAAATAACGCAAAATATGACCTTGGTAATATGTGTCGCTTAGTGATGTCCATCAATGCCAACAATACATATGACCAAATATCAAACAAAGAAATTAAAGTTATCAGAAAAAGTTAACTTAGGTTAACTGAGGCAAAATATTACCTTGATCTTGGTATTTTTGTCGTTCAGCGATGTCTATCAATGCCAACAATATATATGGACATAAAGAAAGGCAATCACATACAGTTAACCAAGGTTAAGTTACCTAACCAAGATTAAGTTTGGGGAAAATAACGCAAAATATGACCTTGACCTTGGTATTTGTTGTCGTTCAGCGATGTCTACCAATGCCAACAATACATATGACCAAGTATCAAACACAAAAATTGAGACAATCACATAAAGTTAACTGAGGTTAACTTACCTTTTGAACCAAGATTAAGTTACCGAACCAGGGTTAATTTTGGGGAAAATAACGCAAAATATGACATTGGCCTTGGTATGTTTTGTCGTTCAGCGATGTCCAACAATGCCAACAATACAAATGACCAATTATCAGAGACATAAAGTAAGACAATCACATAAAGTTAACTGATTTAAACATATTTTATTGCCGTATGTACAAGTACAATGCAATCGGCCCGGGCCACATGTGCCAACCACATTAATTACGGAGTTTTAACAAATATAATGAATGGCAATTGCTATTAACACGCAACAATAAGCTGGATTAACTACAACATGATATGTAGTAGAACATGTTAAGATAATAAGAAAATAGAAATAAAAAATAAGGGAAATTTAAAGTAGAAGTGGAAGAAAGAATAATGCAACACATGTGACATTGTTCGGGTTGATTAGACAAATAAAATGTAATGTAAAACCTAAGTAAAGCGATGACTATCTCTAATAAAGTTTTGAACATAATTAAAAATCAAACCATTTTCTTGTGTTGTTAGATCTAACCTTCCAAACAATAATGTTTTTGAGCTTAAAGGATGAAACGAACGTGTTGACTTGAAGAGTTCGAGCCTTTCACCATTAAATTGCATACATTCAAAGAAGATCTTCATTATTGCATTGAGGCGATTCTCGTAAATGATCGTTATTGAGATTACCACCATAATGTCTTATCCCAGCATGCATAACAGATAAAAACACGTACACCAGATAAATAAAAACTAGGAACATTTGAACTAGTAAACATTGTTCGCATACGCTGACATTTGAATATGTTGAGTGAGCCTGAATTTCTAATATCTAAAGGTGAATCATTCAGAGTTTCATAGCTGATGGAATAAATGAATTCAAATAGATGTTCTAACTGAAGTCAGCGAAAAAGATTCTGCGTTCCTGAGGGGATATTTACTGAGGGGATATGGAGTCTCTTCCGCTACGGTTCTTGGCAGTAGATTTGCCAGGTATTCAGGCACTGTTCCGTTTTTCATTTTATATACAACAGAAAGTTTTTGCAACTTACGCCGTTCTGATAACGTTAGCCACAATATTTCATTCATTAAGTTAAAAACAGATACCGAACGTGTAAGACCGGTCACAATACGCGCAGCTTCATATTGTATTTTTTCAAGTTTTATTTTTTTTTTCATATTCGCTACAGCCATCCCACACAATAGCAGCATATTCTAAGATTGGACGGACATACGATAAATAAATTTGATTTAATGCCTTACGACATAGTGTAAATTTCAAAAGTCTCATAGTTCCAATGATTTTGGAATTCCAATGATTTTGGAAGCCGAAAGTGAGATATTTTCGATATGCGATATGCACAGCATGTAAAGTTTGTACAGCATATAAAGATGTTTTTACAGCATATAATGAAGTTTGTAAAGCATATACAGACGTTTGTACAGCATATAAAGAAGTTTCGACAGCATATAAAGAACTATGGACATCGTATAAAGAAAATTCGACCGCATAGACAGCATATAATGAAATAAAAATGTTTGCATCGAATATATCGAAGAAACGACAGCATATAAAGGAGTTTGGACAGCATATACTTACGTTTGCATGTAACGAAGTTTGTACAGCATATAAAGAATCTGGGATAATAATTGAAGCTCTGACATCATATACCGTTCTTTGCACATCCTATAAAGAAATGTGCACAGCATATAATGACATTTGCACAGCATATAATGAAGTTTGTATGGAATATAAAGACATTTGTACAGCATATAAAGACGTGTGTACAGTATGTAATGACATTTGTACAGCATATAAAGACATTTGTACAGCATATAAAGATGTTTTTACAGTATATAATGAAGTTTGTACAGCATATACAAAAGTTTGTACAGCATATAAAGACGTTTGTACAGCACATAAAGACATATGTATGTAGTATATAAAGAAGTTGGCACAGCATATAAAGAAGTTTGGACATCATATAAAGACGTTTCCATAGCATATAAAGACATCCGTACAGTATATAATGAAATTTACACAGCATATAAAGAAGTTTGGACAGCATATAAAGACGTTTGGACAGCATATTAAGAAGTTTGGACAGCATATAAAGACGTTTCCACAGCATATAACTTATTCATGCAAAGACAGCCATTGCGTTCCATATTTATAGTCTTCATATAATATTTAACAGGTCTGGTCAGTAAAGCTACTATCATTTGTAAAAAGGTTGTTGCTGCCCATTCTCCGGAAAACGATTTTTAGCTTACTTTGTAGTAGTTCTACGCTGTGTAATATTCTTAGTTTTTACCTCTCTTGCTATGTAGTTAAAATGACTGATTCGGTAGTAAAATAATCCTGAATAGTGTGCCAATCGTGTCGGCGAGACCGAATGCAAATCAACAAGATCTGACTGGGTATATATGACATTTGATCCCGAGTGACTATTTGTTATACTTCGGGTCTATTCGGACACTCCGGTTTTAGAATAAGTCCCATTATAGTTCATCAAAATGTATAGTTCATTAAAATTTGTCTGGAACTGTCCGCTTTC
>JAWPHD010012948.1:0-72043 GCA_037043455.1 Cyrtodaria siliqua
ACAACATACCAAGACAGAGCAATGTCCAGTGTGGGTGGCAATAACAACAGACCAAGACAGAGCAATGTCCAGTGTGGGATGTGCAATTACAACAGACCAAGACAGAGCAATGTCCAGTTTGGGTGGCAATTACAACAGACCAATGTCCAGTGTGGGTGGCAATTACAACAGACCAAGACAGAGCAATGTCAAGTGTGGGTGGCAATTAGAACAGACCAAGACAGAGCAATGTCCAGTGTGGGTGGCAATTACAACAGACCAATGTCCAGTGTGGGTGCAATAACAACAGACCAAGACAGACCAGTCAAGTGTGGTGGCAATTACAACAGACCAAGACAGATAGATGTCCATGTGGATGGCAATAACAACAGACCAAGACAGATCAATGTCCAGTGTGGGTGGCAATTACAAAAGACCAAGATGGAGCAATGTCAGGCATGAGTGACAATAAGAATGTTATCATCAGTTTTTAATGGAGTCTCACCTGTGTATTGCATTTTTATTTTTGCTAGAATCTGTATTGCTCGTTTCTACCTCTAGAGGTATGAGGTTGGTGAATGGATCATTACTCTGGAATAAGGAAAGGAGAATAATAAATATAACATACACAACACCTGGTAGGTTTGCATCAGACAATGGTGATTATAGTACAATAATATATAAACATCATACTATCACCCTCTCATGAATGTGATATTTATTTTATTATACTGAAATCCCCTCGGGCAAAAATAAGATTCATTTTCAGTACATATTTCACTCTGCCGGATAGACTGCTCCACTGCTTGTTTGAGTGAAACGGGACATGCGCAGTGAAGCCGCCTATTTGCCGGATTTTTTTCGAAAACAACTTTTCCCTATGAAATGATTGGATTGGAAATAATGTAACTAAGAAATGAGTGGTAGCGTATTGAAATCGATCAAGCACTTTTGAAGTTACGATGAGTTAAAAAAGCAATTTCACCATATTGGAGCTGATGACGTCACCGAAACAGCGCGCATAAATAAGATGTACATCAGTGAAACACATATTTAGTGGTCATTACAAATACCTTACTTTTCAAGATTGGTTGAGAAATCAACACTTCCACTTGTGAAAGTTGTTTTTGATAGGGTATATTCAATGCAAAATCCTGCTGCATGAACAATTTCAAGCAAAATAACTTTTATTTTATTTTTTTTTGACTGTAAAATAGTTATTTCTCAACTGATTTTCAAAACTAAGTTTTTTTTATATACCACTAAAAATTCCAGTTTCAATGATATATAATTTATCTACACAATATTGAAATTGCTCATTGCTAACATTGTAACCCATTGGCTAAAACAAGCGCCCTGAACAATAAATAGCCACAAGTCCATGTACAGTCAGCATTATGGACTTGCACCTGTTAAATTTAAAGGTATATCTACTGTGAGACTTTTCAACGCAATTATGTTTAATATGCAAAGACCAATTTTTAGGACAATGTTACTTAAATAATGTGCGTGTAAATTCCATGAAAACACTTGTTACAGTACTTTGGTTGCAAACAGTAACATGTATATCTCACTTAAAAGAAATGTTTGCATA
This sequence comes from Cyrtodaria siliqua, assembly GCA_037043455.1. Taxonomy (NCBI): domain Eukaryota; kingdom Metazoa; phylum Mollusca; class Bivalvia; order Adapedonta; family Hiatellidae; genus Cyrtodaria; species Cyrtodaria siliqua. Next base: position 1,574 of record JAWPHD010012948.1, read on the forward strand.
ATTTTATAAAAGCTTTATCGCTGATATTCCTGAAAAAATAGGAAAATGGTGAAAGAATGGTCAAAATAGGATGACAATCAAGTAAACTAAAACAATATGAAGGTGGTTCTAAAACAGATATGGAAGTCACCATTTTAAGAACTACGACATCATACCTCTGATAAGGTTTGTAAATTTAAGCTGTGCATACCCTTAGTTGAACATGGTGGTGCATTAACATATGGTTTTCAAATTCATCCTTGCTCTCGGAAACAAAGTGACAGAGCCAGCAGCGAGAGGCATTGTCTGCCAGGTGGGTACGCAGGTGCACTTTCAATGGTTCAACAAATAGCAGATCTTCATGACACACCTGATGGGAGAGAAATACATATACATCATATATTGTGAGCTTACTAAAGGAAATAGTAATGGTTGTTACATATTTACAGACATTTTTAAAAATCGTTGCACTCCGAAGCATGATAATTGCATACTTCTCTAACTAGAATGTTTAACTTCACCTTTTACACATACACGATGAGTCGTGAACAGGAAACTACTGGAACTATATATAAATACAAGACCTCGGTCTGAGGGTGTCTCCCCACCGCGGCAAATCGCATATGAAATATTTTATTAAATTTGTGCTTAAATGATGTCCACTAAAGACAACACTTCATATGACCAAGTATCAAACAAATAAAAACGAAGTAATCAAAAGAATTTAAATTACTGAGGTTAAGTGGTTTAACCAGGGTGTAGTTTTGGGAAAATAATGCAAAATATGACCTTGGTATTTTTTGTCGTTCAGCGATGTCCACCAGTATCAAACAAAGAAAATGAGGATCACATACAGTTAACTAAGGTAAAGTTACCTAACCAATGTTAAGTTTCGGGGAAAATAACGCAAAATATGACCATGACCTTGGTAATGTTGGCATTACGTGGTCCCTTGACCCAACAAAGCATGTGACAAAGTTTCAGAAAAATTTGAGCAGCGGTTGTTGAGTTATAGTTGTTTTAAAGTGTGGCCACCGCCGCCGGAAAAGTGACTGCTATGGCTACTCACTCTCATGGGTGAGACAAAAAAACATGATACAATAGTTTGGGTTGAGCCCTCAAATTATATATATATCTTAACACTTAACCTGTTACATATATAAAAGTTTAAAAAATCTGACTTGAATTTACTTGAAGATGAAAGGTAATAGGACAGTTATATGAAACTTTTAAATGATTTATTTTTGGCAATTTAAATGCAGCTATCTTCATGTTTCCATCATAATTGACGAATGTAATATGAGTTGGTTGCGTATGATAAATAAAAATAAATGCATGAACCGTGAGTAATTGATATCTGATCAAAGTCAAGCTATTTTTAACCCTTAACCTGCTACATATATATAATGGACTGTTATTTCTTTGAATTAAGACCATTCCATTTATGTGACAAAGGGGTGTTTTGGGGGAAATGACTGATCAGCAGCAAGACATTGTAAACCCTGATCAGCCTGCGAGTTACATGCAGGCTGATTTCGGTTTACAATGGACGCAAGGCTATTATAGTCATGCTTAGTGGGTTAAAGGTTAAATATAGATTTGCTTTGGTATCCGCATACTTTACTATTCATGAGATAGAACAGTTAGATAATGTAAGAAAGCGTCAATTCTTACAGATGGCAGGAGGTATACAGTACTGGTTCTACCCAGGAAAAATGGAGTGATCTGCCTTTACCACAAAAAAATGCGACTGTCATATATGTCCAAATATGTGCCGTAAAAATGACATAAAACAGCATTCAAACAAATTACCTTGCATATAGTGGAGAACTCATCTATGTCCTCCTCTGTGCACACTTCAAACTGTCCATTGATGCTGTCATCTGTGATGTCCATCTCCACATCGGGTACTGTGTCCCCAGATATCACAATCTCCACACGCTCATGCTGATCAAGGTCAAACTGGAGACAGAGGTCAATAATGTACAGCATATAAGGGGTAGTGCTAGGACTGGTCAGCCTGGTGTCAGTATAATGTTAAGGGACGGGGTATCGTCATGTGTCTACGGCATGGTATTCCAGTATTGCACTATAAAGCTGAGCACCGAGCTCACTGCTATAGGAATTGAATTGAATTGGATTTTATAGTCGCACCAACAGCTAAGGTCATATGGCGACTTTCCAGCTTCCATTGGTGGAGGAAGATCCCAGGTGCCCCTCCGGGCAATTTTCGTGCACGTGCGGGCACCTGGGTAGAACCACCGACGTTCCGCAAGCCAGCTGGATAGCTTCCTCACATAAAGATTCCTAGGCACCTGAGGGATTGAACCTACAGCGGTGAGGGGCAAGTGATTACAAGTCAGAGACGTTAACCACTCGGCCACGGACGCCCCACTGCTATATGTGATATGACTGAAAGACTGTTAAAAGCAATATTAAACCCCTTACATACATACATAAACTTACTTATATTAATCTGTAAGGGGGGTAAGACACGGATGCTCCCGCTACTGCTTCACATATTAATAAGAAAATCGCCCGTTAGACAACATTAATTTTGTTAAATTTTACTATTCTAAGGGACATAACTCTGAAATTGCTGAGGCGAAGGGCTCATTATCGAACTTAGCCCAGACATTATGCCCATATACAATTTAACCAAGTTTGGAGAAGATTGGATAACAATTATCCAAGTTAGAGTCCAGAAAACATTAATTACATGAATTTGGAATTGCGGTGGGGTCGAAAAAAATCGACAAAGTGCCCTAAAACAATTTGATTAAGTTTGGGGACAATTTGATAACAATTACCTAAGTTATTGTCCGGACAACATATTCGGCATTGGTGGAAGCATGGTTCTTCCGAATAGCGGGACATAAAATATCATGGTGTAGTGCGTAAAGAAAGAATAAAATGGGACTTGGGTAGTGTGAAAATCAAAACTCTATTTTAACACCCCCACCTTCATTCTAGAATGTTTTTAACACAGATAAAACAACAACTGGCAGGGTCTGGGAATTGCAAATGGAGCCAAATGAAACAAAATAATAATAGTGGCGATAAAAAAAAAAATTTGGTGAATGTAATTGGTGAAAGAAATATCCAATGTCAGTCATGAATGTTGTGTATTACTTTCCAATCTCGTCATACCCCTTAATTTTCAACTGTATAATCGCCTAATAACTCTGCCAAAATTAGCACCTCTTATTTCCAAGTCCGGAAGGCAACACTTGTCCATGATGAGGTGTGAAATACACACATTTGGTGTCAAGTATACATTAGGCTTTGATAATAACTGACAGGATAAAATAAACCAGTGATCAGTATAATTCTAGATAAGATTTTGTTCTTGTATACATGTACAGTATTTATTTCGGAACTGAAACATTTCCAGATTAATAAGTTTTATTTTTATGTAACAAATTGAGTAAAATATAATTTTATGATTATAATTATTACTAACTGCTTTATTCCTGAGCCATACTTTTAAGAATACATAAAAATAATTTCGAAAATATTATATGCTATCTTTGAGCCAATTTTGGCTCCAATACACGTCTCCAACTTTTTTTATTTGGCGAAACTGGTTGCGAAAGGAAAAAAATGGCCAGAGGAGGTCCTGAAATGGTATTACAATTTGGAGATGGCTTTCATCAGTGATATTACACACTGCGGCATGAATACTATGTCACTTACCAGTTGTTTCTGCTGATCATTTGGTAATGTTTCCTCCAGCACCTGGACAACGGCAGTAATGGATGAAAGTGGTTCTCCTGCCCCACCCTCTTCTGGCTCCAGGCTCACACCTACATCAGGAACCTGTTGTATCATCTGTATATCAAACAAGATGACTAGTAAACAAGAGCTCAAGATAAACAGTTAATGAGATACAATACTGGAAATATTAAAAAAACAGAACCAATATAACTGGTAAACAAGAGAACAGACGCATGTACGGACGGTCATGTGTAACACTATGCCCTTCAATCATTCTTTGAATGGCGAGGGCATATAAATTATCATGGTGTAGAGCATCAAAAATAATAAAACGAGAGCAATGGATGAACAGGGTTAGACACTAACATGTTATGACTACTAGCCTACAGGGCTAGTGCCTTCTTATTTTTACTAGCCCTTCTTAAAACCAACTAGTCCTCCTTTTACTCTTTTGCGGCAAAATAAAAAGATACCAAAATATGATGCTTTGGAAGCTCCATGGATAAGGCTTGACTTAGGAGCTATAGACAGACATCTGACCAGTGTGGGTTCACTCCCTGGCGAAGGCGTGTTTGAGGGGAAACTTCATAACCATCTCATCTGTAGCTGAGATCGCATTTCCTATATGACTGTACTGCTTGTAAATATTGCAAGACAACAGCTTTGTGACTAGGTCGTAGTCAATCCATGCATAGGCCACGGCCATTATACCCTTCTTTGCAGCAGCCCGTATAAGGCCCTTTCCTCGCCCAAATTCTTTTTTAAAGTCATGCAGACCTTGGAAATTTCATTCCGCGTTTATGGAATTTTCCCCCCAATTAAAGGCAAAAGGCCCCTTCCCAAAAACTGGGAAAAAGGCTCTGTAGGCACTTACACGATGGCTAAAAAAAACATCATTTGAATCATGCTGTTTTTTGATGATGACGCTTTTCCTATGCTGTTTTTCGATTGTTTCGATGGAGACAGTTCCATATTTATATCGCCACATTTTTGTTTACAATGTGAAGGTCACACTCACCATGTCAATAAAATGATTAGAAATTAATATAGTGATAGAAATGCTAGCGTCTCTACAAAAACGATGTGGAGACATGTATAAAACGCGAGTTATTTTTCAGCCTTTTTGCGCCATCAAAGTAAGAATGGCCAATCAGTGTTCAGTAGTCTGACACACCTACACATTCGCAGGTGCTTGTCTTTATCATACCCTACATTACACGATATTGAAGAGTTTGAATAGCGAAAAATTTAAACAATTTGAGAATTTTCGACATCAGGATCATATAAGATCATTTAAAATTGACATTTAAATAATAAAAACAACTAGCCTGTCTGGCTTGTCAATTGTGAGTTTTTACTAGTCCTTCTCGAAAGTGACTAGCCTCGGGCTAGCGGGCTAGCGTTAGTGTCGAACCCTGATGAAAGTGGTTCTCCTGTACCACCCTATTCTGCCTCCAGACACGCACATATGTCAGGAAACTGCTGTATCATTTGTGTATACAAGAAACGTGGAAATTCCACGAAAACCAGGTTTTCCATTTGAAATGGTATTACAGTACCGGTAAGATGAAAATAAAGTAACAAAATAAAAGTTTGTGTTCTGTATGTTTTTTTACAAAAAACAGCAAATTACACAAATGAAGTTGTTGAAGTTCTAGTATTAAAGTGATATAAAAAGTGTAAAATATAGAATAAATAGAATGACATGTGAATTACAAACATAAATGTATAAACAGTAAATGAGGACTGTAAAGTAAGAAAATATTTTTTAGTAAGGCAAATATAAGCTACATACATAGCAAGTTTCATTGCAATATCTTATTCCCAACTTTTAAGTAACTGAGTGGAAGTCATTTTTCTATTTTTAGTAACAGTGACCTTGACCCCAGTGACCCCAAACTTCCTTTTGATATAAGCTACCTACACAGCAAGTTTCATTCTAATACCTCATTCCTTACTAAATATATTGAGCGGAAACCATTTTCTTTTTTTAGTAACAATGACCTTGACCCAAGTGACCCCAAATACAATCCCAAGCTTTCTTTCCATATAAGGTACCTACACAGCAAGTTTCGTCCCAATATCTCATTCCCAACTAAAGATATTGAGCAGAAACCATTTTTCTATTTTTTAGTAACAATGACCTCGACCCCAATTATCCCAAATGCAACCACAAACTTCCTTTTGATATCAGCTACATACTCTGCAAGTCAACACTATACCTCATTCCGAACAAAAGTTATTGAACGTAAACCGTTTTTCTATTTTAAGTAACAGTGACCTTGACCTTGATCCCAGTGATCCCAAATGCAATCCCAAGCTTCCTTTCCATATAAGTTACATACCCTGCAAGTTTCATCACAATACCTCATTCCTAACAAAAGTTATCAAGCGAAAACTAAGAGTTTGATGCTGCACGCATGCACGCCCACCAAACAACATACCCCAATCTAATAACCAGGTTTTCCAAGGAAACAAGGGGCTGGCGTGGCGCAGTCGGTAGCGCGGCGGATTTGTAACCGGAGGCCCCGGGTTCAATCCTCCGTGGTGCCACCGAGTTCCGTCCGTGTGTTCTTAGGCAAGACACTTTTCCTTAGCTTCGTCCGTCGGATGGGGAGGTAAACCGGGTGGTCCCGTGTATCGGTCTATCCTCCGAGCACATTAAAGAACCATAGGAATCTATTCGATAATAAGAGAAGGGCAGGTTCCCGGATTCCTATGTATCCTTCCCCTCTCTCTGGGGCGGCTCTAAATAACCTGTACTGTGTTGATGAGCCGTTAAACAACATTCAATTCAATTCCAAGGAAAACAAGATGACTGTAAAAAAAAGCCTAAAAGAGGCTAGTTCTGCAGCTGTCCCAAGAGCAAAGATAACTAGTGGACGGTAGGCACCTGACTAGTAAACAAGAGGCCCAAGATAATCGGTAAATTGTACGAAAACTTCCACTTACAGTGTCCTTATTGAGTTCTGGAGAATCTGCTATTTTGTGATTGCTGAATGTGTTAAGCTGTACAACACTGGGGGTGGGTTGTCCAGTAACAGCGGGGATGTTAGGCGTATATGTCCACTTCTTACCATATCGTGGCAGATCGTTGTCAGATTTGTCTGTACATGGAGTCCTGTAACCAAAGTTCATATCAGTTTAATGTAAATTTCACCATTCAATTGTTGAGGAGAAAATGTATACACTGAAGGAAAACATGGGTTTTTTACATTTTTATTTTAAGATTATTGTTTTTGTCTTTTTAATTACATTATGCATATAGATTAACCAGTTATCAACTAGTATTTTAGCGTTCTGGCTGGATTTTGTAAAAGATTGTAAGTGGTATTAATATTTAATATATAACTTAATATAACAAACAATTATAAATGGTTTATTGTTTGTTCTAACACAACCTCCGCAGTCTTTCATATACACAAAGAAGAGAGACAGCTGTATGTTATTCTACGATAAAATGGTAATGCACTCGTGGTTTACTACGCATCCGAACTCCTAACTGTATTTTATTCACCGATAAAACACAGGTACATATTTATTATTTCTTAAATAAACACTAGTGGCATAATTTATGAAAACTGTTGAATCTTATACATTTAAATCTATTCTACATTTTGACATATCTAGATTGAATATTTTAGAGGTGATGAAGTCAAATAATCAAGTATTGTAGCGCAGCCATAAAGTATACAAAATAAATTAGGGTAAATTAGTGTCCTTACTTGTTCAGACTTACAATTTCCACAACATACCTTCAGTTGGTTATAACTGACAACAGGGGAAAAAAAGAAAAATTCACGAATCATCAACGGCATTAATAATAGTACAGGCCTTTAGATTATAAGCAAAACTCGATACTCAAGTCCATGCTAAACTCTAGATTATCCAATCAAAATCTGTGTAACGATGAAAGCAGGGATATCATTGGATGATTTTATAGATGATTTTTGAGTTGAGCAGGGAGATCGGTTTATAATCTTGGGCCCAGGTATACAATACTGATGACCACGTACCTGGACTTGAGATGGCGTGTCAGAGCACCGGATTCAGCAAAAGTTCTGCCACACAGATCACATGGGTATGGGCGCTCACCTGTGTATATGGAGAAGTAACATATATTCCTGTAATGTGTTCAGCGAAATTCAATGGAATACCTTGTTTTTGTCGCTGTAGAATAAAATTCTATTTTATCATTAGTGAAAATACCTTGGAAAATATTTCTCACAGCAGAATACTTAACAAAAACATTTGAGCGACACATTCCTCAATGTGCAAGGGACAGTACGGTAGACTCTGTGTCAGAAGATGCACTGTAAAATTACCAATGAGCTTTTAATGGAGTATAAAAGATTACACCTCGATAAAATATCAGCTTTATCCCAGACCAGTGAGATTATATTGAAGAAATTCATGATAAAAATGTCATATCAATCAACTATGCTGTTCAGGGCTAACATATTAACCCTTAACCCGCTAAGCACCACTATAATAGCCTTTGCATCCACTGTAAATCCAGATCAGCCTGCAAGTCGCTCGCAGGCTAATCCGGCAGCTGATCAGTCATTTTCTGCAAAACACTCCTTTGTCACATAAATGTTATGATCTTAATTCAAAGGAAGAACAGTCCATTACATATATGTAGCGGGTTAAGGGTTAATTAGCTATAGACATTGAATGAAATCTGACACCAACTGCTTTAATTAACCCTGGTGCGTAACCTATTGATCTGCAAAGTGAACTTTCTTGTAAATAAGTGGCCATTTTTAACTCCCTTTAATACCCGTTTTCTTGGAAAGCTGTTTTCAAATCCTTGTTCGTTTGAAACATGACATACTGAACGAAACATGTCCTCGACAAATATTGTTTAAACAAACTAATAAACACAACATTTAAACAACAACTGATATCCAACCTGTATGCCTTCTGACATGTCTCTTGAGGGAGCCTTTAGTTTTGAAGGAGTAGGTACAGCCCTCGAAGGTACACATGTAGTCTCGCAGTGTGGTGTGGGTCAACATGTGGGTCTTCAGCACCGTCACCTGCAATTGTCACAGTAATATCTCACTCAAACTACAAAGATTATGGTTAGAAACTCAAACCATACACAAAACTCAAACCACACACAAAACTCAATCCATACACAAAACTCAAACCATACACAAAACTCAAACCATACACAAAACTTAAACCACAAAACTCAAACCATATACAAAACTCAAGCCATACACAAAACTCAAACCATACACAAAACTCAAACCATACACAAAACTTAAACCATACACAAAACTCAAACCATACACAAAACTCAAACCATATACAATAGGGTAGACATAAGTTAATATGAATATTTGTTTCAGAATGATATCTTTTACAATTATAAAGTAACACAATGGATTTAAAAACGTGAAAGACAAGCAGGCAGACTGAACGATCCTTTTCCTACCACCCCAAAAACATTGCTTTATAGAGGATAATGAGAAGACTGCATTTAAATACAGGATTTTACATGAATAACCGTATATTGAATACTGAAATTATTAAACAAGTTTGATAAAATCATATGGTCGAGCATTGCATCAATTTTACCCAACGAGTATTTAACAGACACGAATGTGAGACTATATTATCACTCCAAAAATGCCACATAATGTAGCTACCTAGATATATATCGTCAATTCTAACACGACCTCTGCAGTCTTTCATATACACAAAGAAGGGAGACAGCTGTATGTTATTCTACGATAAAACACAGCTGTTACATTAATTCCCCGCGTATATTTCATCCGTTGGAAGCGCCACGTTACATGACGTCACTTGGTAAATATACGTCACGAAGACAAACTGAACAGTAATTTTAATGAAATGTTAATTACAACAAAATTGCCATTCTCCCAAACCGTGCACACCCCCGAAATAAACCCATCATATGCACATGTACATATAACATTAATAAGCATCTTGAACAAGGTGAACGTTTGACGTCATACAGCGCAAGCTATATGACGTAAGCAATGACTTAATTGTTTGTCACGTGAAAACTAGTGCATTGAAACTAAGAACTTTGCATACGGGGGCGCCCAATGGAACAGCCTGTAAACATAGCAGCCTGATTACCTTGACCTCCGAGATAATATATAGTGCCCCAACAATAGCGTAAATAATGGGGTAATTGTTGTGTTAGAATCGAAATAATAAATACGGACCTGTATTTTATCGGTGAATAAAATACAGTTAGTCGTTCGGATGCGAGAAATTAAATAACTCGTGCTAACGCACTCGTGATTTAATTACTACGCATCCGAACTCCTAACTGTATTTTATTCACCGATAAAACACAGGTACTTATTTATTATTTCTTAAATATTAGAGCTATAAAACATAAACTGAACAAAAAAAGAAACGTCCGACTTTTTTGATGGTATTTCCACAAGCCAGTTTTTGAGGGCGTATATCGGACAAATTTCGGTAATTTTCATAGATTTAATTTGTTTTCGTGGCCAAAATGCATGTTGAAGAAAAAGGAGGCTAACTTCCTTGTGTACTGAACTTTTCAAAAACATCTTTGTTTGGACTGTTGTTGGCGGTCTATCTAATTATTCTCAAAACATCATTAATATTTTCCTGTTTTGCTTTGCTGTCTAGACAATCAGCATCAACATCAGCGGAATTTCCATTTTTGTTCAGTATAGAACAGTTCACATTCTGTTACATATAGCTACAGACAAGAAAACATATTTCTTAAAGGTTAACTTAGATTCCTCTTTAGAAACTTCAGAACTGGACTGAAAAACAACAGCAATGTCTCACCTCTTTGAACTTATTTCCACATAACAGACAGTTGTATTTTCTCGCTGCCTTCTCTTCCTCTGTCAGCTTCTGACGTTTGGCAGTATTTTCAACAAGTTCCACTTCCGTCACACAAGTGGTAGTCACCACAGACAACCCCGCAGAGTTCTCTACATTTGCCTGTGCTTGTTCGTCCAGTATTTGTCCAGTTATTAGTTTGATTGATGCGTGTTGTTGTTGTTCTCCCCTCTCTGCCTCCTCCATCATGGCTGCGGCCATGATCACCTGGTCAAGGCTGTCCATCTCTGCATGTGTCTCTTCCTCCATTTGTTTCTCCATCTGTCTGTCTTCATTCATCTCCTCCTGCATATAGACAAACATTATCCCATTATACAAATGCACAATAGTGATCAGTTATTTTATTGTGTGACTGGAACCACCGATGCCCTTGTGATTGGAAATTCTTGCAATAGGACATTTTACAGTTCAACTATTTTTATCTCGGCAATAATCCTAAGACACACTTCTTTTTTCTTTTTCTTTTTGAAACTAGTGGCATTCCTATCACATAACTTATGGCGTGGGAGTGGAATAACACCATTCTATATTTTTATATTTTCGATATATAACCAGTTATATAAGAATGCAAATGAGACTAGTATGCGCTGTCAAAACAAATCGATAATGACTGTATGATCCAATTCCCGGGGATTATGTCGGTTTCGCGTTAAATGCAATAAAAGTTGATATGTGAGTTATGTGATAAATAGAATCTAACATTCGTTCTCATTCATTATTGAATTTATTAAACTTGTTAGCAAAAATGATATAATGCTCAGTAAGAGACTTGCATTATATCATTTTGCCAACTCGTTTAATAAATTCAATAATGAATGAGTACTTATGTAAGATCCTCTATCTATACAACTTGCATATTTAAACTCATTATTAATAATTATTTGACTTCTTTTTTTTCTTCATATTTCTCTAAATTGTTGGTTAAATTGCACCAATAATATATTTAAACCTATTGTAGAAAAAGAAGAAAAAATAAAGTACCTTATATTTAATTATATGCGAGCAGATTTAAAGTCAAAATGCTACTGGATTAATAATTCTGGATGCTAACTGTAATGTTTGATAACTAATTCAAGATTGCCATGTGTCCCTTTAAAATGCACATAGAGTATTCACAATTATTTCTGAAAACCTTACAGAATCTGGATCACCCTTTTTAATAATGTACTCAATATGTCTAAAGGCCTCCACGTCGAGCCCATTTGTGAAGTAGTCCAGATTGGTCTATATTTTGATTTTACCAACACCTATGTCAATCCCATTAGAAATTAGTTTCTTACATACTTAGTATTTAATTTAATTAACATCATTAACAGTGGGGGACACATGACCAGACATGACTTTTATTTCGTCCAAAGTAGGTCACAGTGACCCGAAATTGTGCACATTATGTAAGAAGCATATAAGAATATTCTTCTGGCCTTTTTCTGGGTATTTTGGGAAAACAGCCCCTACAGAAATTGGGAAATTTTCTTTGGAGAAATTTTTTATCGACAAAATACAGGATTTGGGATTTTTCACAACAAATTATTGCACCAAAATACATGTTGTTTTTTTAAACGTTAGAGCCTTTAGCGTCTTCTTTCCTGATTTTGTTGCGATATTATTTACTATAACTTGACATATTTGTTGTCTGTTTACCTGCATTACACTCACTACAAATACAGCGCACCTAGAACCATACATGTTATTCTATGATAGTATACGAAATATCCAAATGTATAATATGTGCACTATTCTTCGGCTGCTATTTTCGATAGGCGGACACATCCGACTGAGTTTGAAAAAAAATGTATTGGGATTTCATTTTGAAATTGGGAAAAAATACCTATATTTGGCATTGGGAATGGTGCCAATATCGGCCCCGTGGGAAGCCCAGAAAAAGGCCTGATCTTGCACGAAAGAAGCAAGATATGCATGTCGTATCGAGACCAAACATGACCTATAATTCATCCCAAGTAGGTCACAGACACCCGAAATGTTGCACATGCTGTTAGATGCATACAAGGAACATTCTGGTGGAGTTTGGTAAAAATCCTGCAAGAAAAAGCAAGATACGCATTGTCATGGAGGAGACCTATATTTCATCCAAGTAGGTTACAATGTCTTGAAATTTTGCAGATGATGTTAGATGCATATAAGTAACATTCTGGTAGAGTTTGATGAAAATCCTGCAATAAAGCAGCAAGATAAGTATGTCCTTGCGGAAACCGGATGTGACTATATTTCATCAAAAGTAGGTCACAGCTACCTGAAATTTTGCACATGATATAAGATGCATATAAGGAACATTTTGATGGAGTTCGGTATTAATCAGGCAAGTAATAAAGAGGATAAAAATAAAAATCGGATGCACTGACGAACGACACTGTCAGAAACACATACACATGGATGACATTGTGATTGCTAAGTCATGATTCGTAAATGTGATTGACCCGAAAATAGACTTACCACAATGATAAATCATGGAAATAATAGTGTTGGTGGCCCATTGCATACAGTAGTTTATTTCTACTATTGCAGTAGTCTCTCTTGATATCAGCAATAGTTGGTCTGTAATCGCCATCCCCGTCATACTCCTCCATGGCTATGTATGGGCTTACCTTGATATCAGCAATAGTTGGTCTGTAATCGCCGTCCCTGTCATCCTCCTCCCTGAATGTATGGGCTTACCTTGATATCAGCAATAGCTGGTCTGTAATCGCTGCCCTGTCATCCTCCTCCCTGGATGTATGGGATTACCGTGATATCACCAATAGCTGGTATGTAATCGCCATCCACGTCATCCTCCATGGGTATGTATGGGCTTACCTTGATATCAGCAATAGCTGGTCTGTAATCGCCATCCCCGTCATCCTCCTCCATGGGTATGTATGGGCTTACCTTGATATCAGCAATAGCTGGTCTGTAATCGCCGTCCCTGTCATCCTCCTCCATGGGTATGTATGGGCTTACCTTGATATCAGCAATAGCTGGTCTGTAATCGCCGTCCCTGTCATCCTCCTCCATGGGTATGTATGGGCTTACCTTGATATCAGCAATAGCTGGTCTGTAATCGACGTCCCCGTCATCCTCCTCCATGGGTATGTGTGGGCTTACCTTGATATCAGCAATAGCTGGTCTGTAATCGACGTCCCTGTCATCCTCCTCCATGGGTATGTGTGGGCTTACCTTGATATCAGCAATAGCTGGTCTGTAATCGCCATCCCCGTCATCCTCCTCTATGGCTATGCATGGGCTTACCTTGATATCAGCAATAGCTGGTCTGTAATCGACGTCCCTGTCATCCTCCTCCATGGGTATGTGTGGGCTTACCTTGATATCAGCATTAGTTGGTCTGTAATCGCCGTCACTGTCATCCTCCTCCATGGGTATGTATGGGCTTACCTTGATATCAGCAATAGCTGGTCTGTAATCGCCGTCCCTGTCATCCTCCTCCATAGGTATGTATGGGCTTACCTTGATATCAGTAACAGCTGGTCTGTAATCGCCGTCCCTGTCATCCTCCTCCATGGGCTCGTAATCCTCGTCTTCATCGTCGTCAACCTCAGCATGTTCATACTCAATGTGGCGACGTAGGGTTGCCTGTCTATAATAGGTCAAATTTCGATTGACTGGTTTAAAAGAGTGGTTATAAACAGAAAAAATATCCACGGTATATATAGTCAAAGCATGTACACTATATTTTTTTGAGAAATCCTCTTCAATTTGGAACCAGCATATGGATTATTTGGCATTTAGGACTTTATACATGACATCACATAAATAGGTTACTTTGCAGTTAAGGACCTTTAACATGGCATCACACATGGGTTACTTGACAGTTAAAGACCTTATACATCACATCACATATGGGTTACTTGATGGTTAAGGACCTTATACATGACATCATACATGGGTTACTTGATGGTTTAGGACCTTATACATGACATCACATATGGGTTACTTGATGGTTAAGGACCTTATACATGACATCACTCATGGGTTACTTGATGGTTAAGGACCTTATACATGACATCAGACAAAGGTTACTTGATGGTTAAGGACCTTATACGTGACATCACACATGGGTTACTTGATGGTTAAGGATCTTATACATGACATCACTCATGGTTACTTGATGGTTAAGGACCTTATACATGACATCACATATGGGTTACTTGATGGTTAAGGACCTTATACATGACATCACATATGGGTTATTTAATGGTTAAGGACCTTATACATGACATCACATATGGGTTACTTGATGGTTAAGGACCTTATACATGACATCACTCATGGGTTACTTGATGGTTAAGGACCTTATACATGACATCAGACAAAGGTTACTTGATGGTTAAGGACCTTATACGTGACATCACACATGGGTTACTTGATGGTTAAGGACCTTATACATGACATCACATATGGGTTATTTAATGGTTAAGGACCTTATACATGACATCATACATGGGTTACTTGGCAGTTAAGGACCTTATACATAACAACCCACATATGTTACTTGATGGTTAAGGACCTTATACATGACATCACATATGGGTTACTTGATGGTTAGGGACCTTATACATAACATCATACGTGGGTTACTTGGCAGTTAAGGACCTTATACATGACATCACACATTTAGGTTACTTGGCAGTTTAAGACCTTATACATAACATCACACATGGGTAACTTGTCATATTAGGACCTTATACATAATATCACACATGTTAGTAGGCAGTTAAGGATTTTATACACGACATCACACAGGTTACTTTGCAGTTCGGGACCTTATTAATGACAATCACAAGTTGGTTACTTGGCAGTTTAGGACCTTTAACATGACATCACACATAAGTTACTTTGCAGTTTAGGATCTTTATCATGGTATCACATATTTTATTTGACAGTTTAAGACTTTTAACATGGCATCACACATGGGTTACTTGGCATTAATGACCTTATACATGACACCACACATGGATTAATTCGCAGTTCAGGACCTTTAACATGGCATCCCATCGCGTGGTCTTGGCTGTTTAGGACCTTATACATGAAGTCACACATGTTAGTTGGTAGTTAAGGATTTTATACACCACATCAGATTCACATAGTTTACTTTTCAGTTTAAGGACCTTATACATAATGTCACACTTATTAGTTGGCAGTAAAGGACTTTATACACAACATCACATAGGTAACTTTGCAGTTTAGGACCTTATTAAGGGCATCACAAGTTGGTTACTTGGCAGTTAAGGACCTTTAACATGACATCACACATAGGCTACTTTGCAGTTTAGGACCTTATACATGACATCATACATGGGTAACTTGTCAGTTTAAGACCTTATACATAATGTCACACTTGTTAGTTGGCAGTAAAGGACTTTATACACAACATCGCACAGGTTACTTTGCAGTTTAGGACCTTATTAACGACATCACAAGTTGGTTACTTGGCAGTTAAGGACCTTTAACATAACATCACACATAGGCTACTTTGCAGTTTAGGACCTTATACATGACATCATACATGGGTAACTTGTCAGTTTAAGACCTTATACATAATGCCACACTTGTTAGTTGGCAGTAAAGGACTTTATACACAACATCGCACAGGTTACTTTGCAGTTTAGGACCTTATTAACGACATCACAAGTTGGTTACTTGGCAGTTAAGGACCTTTAACATGACATCACACATAGGCTACTTTGCAGTTTAGGACCTTATACATGACATCATACATGGGTAACTTGTCAGTTTAAGACCTTATACATAATGTCACACTTGTTAGTTGGCAGTAAAGGACTTTATACACAACATCGCACAGGTTACTTTGCAGTTTAGGACCTTATTAACGACATCACAAGTTGGTTACTTGTCAGTTAAGGACCTTTAACATGACATCACACATAACTTGTTAGTTGGCAGTAAAGGGCTTTATACACAACATCACATAAGTAACCAACTTGTGATGTCATTAATAAGGTCCTAAACTGCAAAGTAACCCAGTTACTTTGCAGTTTAGGACCTTATTAATGACATCACAAGTTGGTTACTTAGCAGTTTAGGACCTTTAACATGACATCACATATGGATTATTTACCAGTTTAGGACCTTTAACATTACATCATATATGGGTTATTTGGCAATTTATGACTTTGAACATGTAATCGCATACAATATATTTTAGTAAGACATGGATTTTAAACAAAATACAAACCTGTTGAATTTTTTATCACATTTTTCACAAACATAGACTGGTTTCTCCGTTATCACCAGATCTTGACTATGCACCTCACTTGCTTTCTTTCTACCCCTTCTACCTGAGGAATAAAGAATTATTTTATGCATATTAACATGGAAATTGATGTAGTAATATCGTTTATGATCCGTTTGCCTCTTAAGGCTCATCTTTACATTCACTAGATACTTTCTGTGGAAAAAATAGCATCTAATTTCAAATAAACTTCACTGTCAAGGAGGCTGGACTGCTGCACAGCATGCATCCAATGTGTCTTAATAGAAAACAGCAATTCCTCCGTCTGAAAATACACCGACGGTTCATCAAGTTGTCTCTCTCACACTTTTTTTTTTATCATTATCATTCCCCAAAGGCTGGCTAAAAAGACTGTATCAAATGGTGTCTTAGGAATTGAGCTGAGCAGTCACAAGGACCTACCTTTGGCATAGTTGTGTAGTACTAGACTGGCTCTTGTCAAAGGGGTTATAGTTTCATTTAAACTTTTGCATTAAGATTCAAAATACAAACTTAAATGCTGACATGTGTTATCAGTCTTTTTTTTAATAGCTCTGAACCACTTACGTTTGAAGTCATTAATTGACCGAATTTTCATTCAAAGGGGACTTAATGCAGACTATTTGTTTTGACAAAAGCTTGAGTTGTCTCAAATAATATAAACATAAACAAACATAAGGACTCATGATAAACTGTTTATGACGCAAATGTTGTTTAGCAAGAAACTGAAATAAAGGCAAAAATTCTACTAAATGCCACAGATAAGGTCTAGGAGGGCAGGAGGAGGGTGACAACCTGTTGGTGTTTAAAAAGGAAAGCTTAAAAAAATTGAATCCCTCAGAAGAGTAGAATTCAAACATTCTAGACAGCCTTTGGAGTGTAAATACCTGTGAGCACAAGACACCATTCATAGCAACAACACAACACCGTTTACATATTATGACATGGAAAGTAAACATTTACCTCTTTTATTCTGTGCCTCATTCTCCTTCTCCTCATCGTGTGACCCTGTCTGTGAACCATCTAGCTGTCTCTCTGGCCTGGGTTTAGGTTCCTTCTTCACAGTCACCTTCTGCATCAGCTTGGGCATGATCATCCTCCTGTCCACATCAGACCTACAGTACTTCACCTGTAATATATGAAAACAAATAGCATCAACCCAGGGACTTGTTACCTTGACACAAAATCTTAAAATATTGCTGTCACTGACCGAATGACATGGAGTAAAACTTAGTACTGTAGCCTCAAATGCAACACTTTACCTTGCCATAACAGCAATAGGCAACTGCAAGTGATAAACTAAATAAATGCACTTATAAACCTATTAGCCCAAAACTTAGCCCTGCTACATTGATTATTAAATTAAACCTATTCAACATGTTCAAAGTTAAAATGATTACTCTATAGTAATAATCTGTGATAAAGTATGTAGTGTAAGCACTAGCCAAAAGGCAATGGCTATTAAATCTTCAAAAAGTATCTTAAAAAATAGTGTATTTCCGCATTTTGTTTGCAAATTTTATTCAATCTGAGAACAATTTTGGAATGAATGAATGGTGTTTTACGGCACGTCGACACATAAATAGGTCATATTGTACACAAAAACTAATGAAAGATGAAGAAATGAAGTAGTAAATAAAAATTAATGTAAATATATAAAGAGAAGAACTTTAGCGCCAACCTAGATCTGTATGATAGGACTACATGATAATGCTAGAGTAAAAGTCTGTGAAATGATACAACTACAGGAAGGTGGCAGTGTACCTTGTAGTTGTCATGTTTGATCTTGTGTTCCAGATACTTCTGTATATCATTGAAGGCCATGTTACACTTCCTACATACGTGTACATCTTCATCGTCATTTTCCACATAAATCTCCTGACTTTGTCCTGTAAAAACATGAAAATATGCATGTCATTGCCAATTTGGTAGCCATGTTAAACTTCCAACATGTATACAAAAGAACATCTCAATGAATACATGCATACATCTATAACATCATCTTCCGCATAAATCTCTGCGGAGAAATGGTGGTCAGATGGTAATGGCTGCATGTCTGCATCAAAGGCAAAAGGTTGCAGTTTGAAGATGCAGCAGTGGAACTCTGCTTGTGACATTTCAGCAAGTCACTTACTGAAAAAGCAACTATCTGTCATCAGTCCCATGAACTGGATTCTACACTCTGTGCCATGTTACATTTCCTACATATGTGTTACTGTCATTCTCTGAGCATCATCCATGTTACACTTCCCGCCTACACTTCCTACATACAAAATATGTATCATTCAACTTCAAAATAAATCTAATTGAGGGCATCTTGATCTTATTACAGTAGCTTGCTTGCTTCATAGCTGGAAGGTTGCAGCTTTAAGAGGCCTTCTCAGAACATTGTGCTTGTGATTGTGAGACCAATATCCAATAAGATACAGTTTGAATCTATTTTACTTTTTTTAGATAACCAGGCTAAAGAAGAAACTGTTTGTAGAATCTCAGAACATTGTACTTGTGATTGTGAGACCAATATCCAATAAGATACAGTTTGAATCTATTTTACTTTTTATAGATAACCAGACTAAAGAAGAAACTGTTTGTAGAATCTCAGAACATTGTACTTGTGATTGTGAGACCAATCCATTACAGGTACAGTTTAAAGCTTTTGTAGACAACCAGACTAAAGAAGAGACTGTTATCTTTGCAACTTCCCCTAAATTTGGAGATATTGTTCTCCATTCACCAACAGTCCTGTAGCTATCCCTATGAAAGACTACTTGACACTGACAAACAGCAGTCCAGCACACACTTTCATTTACTTCAATTTCAAGTTACAGATACAACATTTGCCAACTACTACAAATATTCCTACTTCCCCCAGAACAATATTTCACTGGAATGCCATACTCCCAGATATCCCCCACCCTACCCAAAATAAATATGTTCCACTTTGCCGTCTGCTGAATTAAAGTTGTATCAGATGTTTTTAACCTTACCAAATTATCATAATCACTACTTTTATTTTACTAACACATGCACGTCAGACACGCGCGCGATATTTCTAGGTCCCCAGCAGATGTTTGGAATCATTGGCAGATAGACAGATAATTATGTTCTAATTTCTATCCGAAAAATACAAGGTCATCCGAAGACTATGCTACTTTCACAAAATGTTTACTAAAAGTAAAAATGGCGGACACATTTTCTACAAATAACATTTGGAACGCCTAAAGTATACCATGTCTTTCTTATTGATATAACTACGAATTCTTCGATGAGCTGATGAGCTTAACATCAATGTAAAAATATCTGAAACCATCAAAACAGAACCTGTTTCCTGAAATCGTCCATCAAGGTCGGTTTCTGGTGTGTCGTTCTCCTCCATGTTTTGCGACAACGAGCCTTCGCCAATTTCCGTGTGTTTACGTATATTTACGAAAACAATTGAAGGTTGTCGTTCGTTGCTCGTACTAAACTGAGTGACCTAGGAACGCTGGGGAGGGGGCCACAGGAGCAAGTCCTCCTCCCCAGAATCTGACAGAGAGAGGGCATGCTTATTAATTTGTAGATCTAATTAAATAAAAAATAAAAAAATGAAAATGAGAAAGTCAGACTATTAGTCTCAACACAGACCATGGTACTTGTTATTAAAGGGACACACGGCAATCTTAAAGTGTTTGAAATATATGCAGTATCATTTTTAATTTTACTCTGGTTTATACATTTAAACAAATCAAATTTTAAGTATTTACTATTTTGTCTTATTATGCTATAAGTTATTAATATATTATTTGCCCAATAATATCAGAACAAATCTCTTAATACTATTCTTATAATTAACATTAATGATTGAACAAATGCAAGTTATGCCGAAAAACTAGTGAGACGCCGTGAGTTTTTAAGAAATAAAGATTGCCGTGTGTCCCTTTAAAGGTCTGTGGTCTCAAACTAATAGTATATTGCATTTCACGCGCCGGCATGGACTTTATGATATATAGCCTTCATTTGCGATCGAATATGTGACATTGTCATCTTTATGTAATCTGGGATGAAAATTGAAGTCGACATATAGGGCCCTGTAATTATCAGGGACTATAGATAGACGTATACTAAAAAGGTCCTGGTGTTATTGTCTCCATATAGACGGATATCAAAGATTGCTCAGCCTTTAACATCTTGATTAGCAAAATTAGCACATATGCCTATTACAAACGTATCCGATCACTGTGTAACACCAGGGACTGTAGATAGACGTATCCGATCACTGTGTAACATCGTGGACTGTAGATAGACGTATTCGATCACTGTGTAACATATCCGATCACTGTGTAACATATCCGATCGCTGTGTAACATCAGGGACTGTAGATAGACGTATCCGATCACTGTGTAACATCAGGGACTGTATATAGACTTATCCGATCACTGTGTAACATATCCGATCATTGTGTAACATCAGGGACTGTAGATAGACGTATCCGATCACTGTGTAACATCAGGGACTGTAGACAGACGTATCCGATCACTGTGTAACATCAGGGACTGTAGATGGACGTATCCGATCACTGTGTAACATCAGGGACTGTAGACAGACGTATCCGATCACTGTGTAACATAATGGGACTGTAGATGGACGTATCCGATCACTGTGTAACATCAGGGACTGTAGACAGACGTATCCGATCACTGTGTAACATCAGGGACTGTAGACAGACGTATCCGATCACTGTGTAACATCAGGGACTGTAGACAGACGTATCCGATCACTGTGTAAAATCAGGGACTGCAGACAGACGTATCCGATCACTGTGTAACATCAGTGTAACAATAGACAGACGTATCCGATCACTATCCGATCACTGTGTAACATCAGGGATTGTAGACAGACGTATCCGATCACTGTGTAACATCAGGGACTGTAGACAGACGTATCCGATCACTGTGTAACATCAGGGATTGTAGACAGACGTATCCGATCACTGTGTAACATCAGGGATTGTAGACAGACGTATCCGATCACTGTGTAACATCAGGGACTGCAGACAGACGTATCCGATCACGGTGTAACATCAGGGACTGTAGACAGACGTATCCGATCACTGTGTAACATCAGGGACTGTAGACAGACGTATCCGATCACTGTGTAACATCAGGGACTGCAGACAGACGTATCCGATCACTGTATAACATCAGGGACTGCAGACAGACGTATCCGATCACGGTGTAACATCAGGAACTGTAGACAGACGTATCCGATCACTATCCGATCACTGTGTAACATCAGGGACTGCAGACTGACGTATCCGATCACTGTATAACATCAGGGACGGTAGACAGACCGTATCCGATCACTGTATAACATCAGGGACTGTAGATAGACGTATACTAAACAGGTATACTGATAGTATGGACCGGATTAAATGAAATTTTAGCAAATAATGTGCATTTCCAAATGTTACCAAATACAAGTCTAGCTCTTCCAGGAAAATTCACAAGTACAGGCATAAATGCAGAATATTATCAAGACGCACTGTTAGACATTGCAAGATGGAAAATTATTGATCAGGGACTTTTAAGCTTAGATTTAAACACTTTAACAACTACATTAACAGAGAAACTTAATAATAGTATGGGCAATTCAGACATTAAAGAAATACCTTAATGTAAAGCGCTCGAAGATCTTTCATAAAAAATGGTCGGATAAAGATTGTTCAACAATTCAGAGAGAAGTAAACAATCTCGGGAGTGGGGTGGGGAGTAGGGAGTGTGGGGGGGACACAAAAAGATCTACCAATATAAACCAATACTGTATGTAACAATGTATTACTTCAAAAGAAAACGTATCTATGTATCAAAATATTAACAGACAACCTATAAGTCACGAGGCAATCCTATGTATGTCCATGAATACTTGGTTAGATCACTTCAAAGACTTATTTAATAAGCTAAATCAAACAGATACTCTCATCTTACAAGAGGATGAAAACAAAATGCATGTCAAAATAGTTCTTGACTTTGATTTCACTCATAAATAAGTATCTGACAGGATTAAAACACTAAAAAAAAATAAAAAAATAACGACGTCTTGAACTCATTCCAAACGAATTCATTAAACTTGGACAGAGCATTTTAAGATACATTTTAGTTTTAATGTGTTTAACAAAGTCCTTGACTCTGAATTTTACCCTGATCAATGGAATATTTCAACGATATCGGTTACTCAAAAAGCTGGAGCTGCACAAGTAAACGATTGTAATAATTCGCACCTCATCTTGCACGAATACAACATTGCTACAGAAAAGGCTTCAAACCAACTTTCAAGTTGGATGATAACTCATCATTAAATGAATATCAAGCAGGTTTCAAACCAGGATTCAGAACAACAGAACACCTGTTCACTTTAAAAACATTGATAAACACGTATACTTTTTAAAATAAAAAATAAAGGACTATTTTCGCAGTATAAGTTGGAAAAGCGTTTGGCTCTGTATGGAGATTTATAGGTTGGGGGTAAAAGCCGTACCGTACATTCCCAAATATAACGGAAATAACAGGTGAGTGGTACGAATAATTCCGAAAGAAGAAATTAATAGTTTAGCTTAGTATAAAGCAACTAAAGGAAAGTACCAGTATCAGTAGGGTGTAAAACATATATTAAGACAAAAGCAAGTGTTAATCCATTTATTTATATCGTATATTAGAACAATACTTGTTAGCATGTACATAGATAATAAATATATCAGATGAAATTAGATAATAAATATAATCAGTGCAGTACCGCAATACCGGCGAACATCATTTGTGTAACAATTATCATAAATAAAGATGTACTAATATTAAATCAACATTATTATTTAAATAGCAGACATAGGGTCAATTGTGACACTGCGTCACTAGGGCGTTATAAAATAACAAGTCCGTACTGTCAATAATACACCTTAATAATAACAAGCTACCCCATGTTACCGTTTATTATTCTTTTAATCGTATAGTGGTAAATTCTCAAGTCAGAATATCAAGTCAAAAATCTCAACCAAACCCCAAATCAAACTTCATCTCACCCCCGCTTCAAAACATGCCATTATATAATCTGCAAGCTTACTGGCGGTTAACAGTTGTCCAATAGGCTATTACAGACTGTACACACCTACGCTATTACCTGTGATAGGGTGTTACAAATTTGTGGAATTATGAATAATCGTCTGCTATGAAAGAGGATTATTAAATTTTGTTCTTGTATTGCTATGAAAGAGATTTCATGTTGAGTCTTTCATCCGATACTCAGGCAGGTGTAAAAGAAGCCTTTAATGACACCTCTCGGTATTTGGATGACATATTAAACAGTGGCAATCCCTTCTTTTGTACTATGGTTAATAATATCTATCCTAAAGAACTTCAACTCAGCAAAGCTAACATTTTTGATACTGCCGCTTCTTTCCTTGATTGATTTACATCTCTCTATTGAAAATGGCGAAATCATTAGTAAAATCTACGACAAGAGAGATGATTTTAATTTTGATATTGTTAAGTATCCCCATTTAGATGCAGATGTTCCTCGAGCAACTTCGTATTGGGTCTATGTGTTCCAACGTATTCGTTTTTCTAGAGATTGTACTCGAGTTGAGGACTTTAATATTCGTAATCTTTGTATGACTAAAAAGCTACTCCATCAGGGCTACGGTTACCATAAATTTCGTAAAACCTTTGCAAAATGTTATTATCGTAACCCTGATCTTTTTTCCAAATATAAAAGTAATTTAAGAACTCTTCTGCGACAAGGACTATCACAACCTGACTTCTATGGTGACGTGATTTACAAACTTCGTAAGATCCCTAGTCATGATCATTTTCATACTATCTTTGTTAAACTTGTTAAAAGTTTTATCAAAAGAGGTTATGACCCTATAATTTTGCAATGCTTGGTGGTGGACCCATTTACAGTTCGCAACTATGCTTTCCTCTTTAATTGTGCGATGACCGGACAGGCTGTGGACCCTACGATGACGTCTACCTAAAGCCCACAGGTACGGAGACGTTTGATGTTTGTCTGCAATCTTGTCTTGTCGTGTCCTCAATGGTTTATTCTCTTGTTGCTCTGGCTTCTGTCAAGTCAATGAGTACCTTCTTTGTGGCTTTCTAGGCTATTTTTTTTGTATTTATATATACACGAGCATCTTTGTGTTTTAATTATAATGCCTATTAATTCTGCCTTGTTGGTTAGAGAATAGCTGATGTCGGTGATTTCTTTATTTACACCGTCCCGTTTTATTGGGATGAAGTAGGGTAAGTGTGAGGTTTGGTGCACCATAGAACCTGGTTTAGACCCCAGCGGCCTTTTTTGCCACTGACCGTTCCAAGGCAGTAGCACTATTGTCAACCCTTGTGTGTTTGTGATATCTTATCTTGCCTTTTATAAAGCTGCCGAAGGCAGCTGATCCTTATATTATGAGTTTTGTATTTGCCTATGATTAACAGACTGTGAATCATGTAGCTGACGATAATCATGCATTACAACTTCAATTCCTAGTGAACTAGTCTAAACAACTTGTGCATCTTTATATATAGTTGTTCTATGTTTCTTTGTGTGTTTGTGGTTGACTGTCGTCCTTGAATGCTACTTTTCCTCTTTGATTTTTATATCTACTTTTAGGGATAGTTTTATTATTTCTATTAAAGAGGCGCACTATAGTGTTACACAATTACATGGCCAAGAAGTTAATCAAATTACATGTTACATTGTAAATTGAAGGTGTGACACACACTTAGGCAGATTTCAAGAGGGATTCACACATCATAAACTGCAGACAGCCAGATATGCATGAATTATCAGCAAAATTGATAAATGTATACCAATAATGGAGTTTTCTGTTACCCTTTCCCTTTAGTAACATCTCGAGCGATGTCAGAAAACAACACTTTCCAAAGCTCAATTATAGCATAGACATACATGATATAAAATATCATTTTCATTTATATAAAATATATCTATCCATAGCAGAAGTACACCTAAATTTAAATAATATTATTTCAATTATCATATGTAATTCCATTTTATTTTATTTTACATCCTATAGTTTGTTAAGCATCTCCGTGGCCGAATGGTTAACGACGTTGCGTTGTAAACCTTCGCTTCTCACCGCTACGGGTTCAAATCCCACTGGAAGCTCGACTTGTAAATGAGAAAGTGTCGATTCTTACGGATGGCGGGTACTGGTTCTACCCAGGAAACTGAAGTGGGTGGTCTGCCTCCACCACAAAAAAAAATTCTTTCAAAACACATGAATTAATTCAATGCCTATTATATATGCAGATGATCTATTTATCCTCTCAGAATCTGAATCCGGTTTACAAACCTACTTGAACAATTTATTAATATACTGTAAAAGATGGAAGTTGGTGATAAACATTGGAAAAAAAATTAGAATAAATAATAAAAAAATATATATAAAATAAATCACAGACCTAATAACAATTAATATGTCTGTGAATAAACTCAATAATTTAGAAGATATCTCCATTCAAATACAAACCAAACATTTGGTTACCGTATTAAAACCTATCTCTACATACGGGGCTGAAATTTGGATTAGCAATGCTAATTGCAAACCAAATAAATTAGATTTGTTCCTATATGAAAAACTACACAATTCTGTAAAAGCACTCTATAGATGAGTTTATAAAACAACAAACCATGAGTAGTTATATTAGATACATATTCCAGTATATTCCATTTCATGGAATATAAATAAGAGAACAGAGTTATTCGCCGTTCAAAGCGAAAAACATGCAGATCCATGAACATTTACTTGAGCAGCTTTTTCATCTTCTACTTCTCCAACCGAATGGTTGTATTCTTCTAGCAATGTGGTTAAAACAGTGCTAGCCCAATCAAAACAGGCGACCTTCTCTATTACTATGATACAATTAAAACTATTTACCTGTAGTGGTGCAAAGTTGATGAAGAGAAAGCGTCTCCACGTTGCGTAGTAAACATTCTCGCCTCTCACCGCTGCGGGTCTGAATCCCACTGGGAGCTCGACTTGTAAGTGAGGAAGTGTCGATTCTTACGGATGGCGGCAAGTATACAGTACTGGTTCTACCCAGGGGAAGTGGGTGGTCTGCTTCCACTACATTTTATTTAAAATAACCTCGACGGTCATATATAACCTTACATGTGTTGAAAATGACGTAAAACACCATACAAACAAATAAACAAAAGTTCATGAAGAAGAGGGAAGAAGCAGGCATAGTGATACGCCTGACCTTGAATGCCTCAAGAGAGTCCGTGTCGGAGGTTTGGGTTGGCAGGTCCTGTACCATCTGTGTTTCAAAATCTGGGCACTATTAGTATATTTCATGTGTACAAACCGTCCTACTCGTCCATTACCAGGTTGTGTATATCAATTGTATTATACGGTTCTAACGTATTGTTTGGGGCGCTTGTTTCAGCCAACGTTTTTTTGGACTTTTAAGATAAAATTAATCTACTACCTAAATAAGTTGTATATCAGTGAAACAGACATTTTTAGTGGTAAATAAAAATACCTTATTTTTCAATATCGGTTTAGAAATAAAAAATTCATGGGCGAAAGCTGTTTTTGATGGGTCATTTTCAATGCAAAATTCTGCTGCATGAAAAATTTGAAAAATATATTTTTTTAGAAATTTTATCCAAGAATGGTTTTAAATTGTTGGATATCAGTAAATTAAGACACCCTGAAAGTTTTATAGCAAAATATGAAGGATTACTGAAGTTATTTGAGATTTCGTAATTTTCTGCTGTCCCACCAACACGGAATTTACATAGAAAAAGACCCATCAAAAAATCATTTTGGCTGTAAAATATTTATTTCTCAACCAATTTTCAAAAGTAAAGTAGGTTTATTTACCACTAAAAATGCCAGTTCTAATGATATATAACTGATGTACATATTATTTAAATTGCTCAAGTTACTTCAGAAAAAACTTTGGCTTTAGCAAGGCATTTGATAAGGTAAATCACGAAAAACTTTTGCTCAAACTCCACCGATATGGAATCAGAAGCGATACCTTGCAATGGATCAAAGCTTTTCTATCAAACAGATTGCAGCAGGTAATAATTGAAAATGAAGAATCAGACCCGGTACCAGTTACTTCAGGTGTACCCCAAGGCTCAGTACTAGGTCCGATCCTATTCTTGATCTACATAAATGATCTACCTGACAACATAAAGTCCAAAGTAAGACTATTCGCAGATGACACTGCAGTGTATCTGGCTGTTTCTAGTTTAAAAGATGCTCAACTTTAGCAGCAAGACCTCAACAAACTCTCTCTTTGGGAAGATGAATGGGATATGGAGTTTAACCCAGGTAAGTGTATTCTTATTCAAATTACACGGTCAAAAACTCCTATCCCATCAACATACATAATACATGGTCAATTACTGGAAACAGTCAGCAGTGCCAAATACCTTGGTGTCAACATCAGCAGCGATCTTACCTGGAACAACCATATTCAGAAGGCAAGTACATCTGGAAACAGAACTCTGGGTTTCATAAAGCGAAACATCAGAAGCAAAAACCCAGGTATAAGAGCAACCGCATACAAAGCACTAGTCCGCCCAGTGATAGAGTACTCCTCCCCAGTGTGGAGCCCATATACGAAACACAATATAGACAAGTTGGAGATGGTGCAAAGAAGAGCCGCGAGGTGGGTACACAATGATTACTCCTATCAATCCAGTATCACAACTATGCTAAATAACCTGAAATGGCGCTCTCTCGAGGACAGACGTTCCGACGCCCGACTTTGCCTATTTTTCAAAATCATCCATGGGCTAGTTGCCATCCAAATGCCGTCATATGTCCAGCATCCCTTGAGACTATCTAGACTGTCACATCCATTAGCTTTTCGTCAAATACACACACGCGTTGACTATTACAAATATTCATTCTTTCCGCTTGCTGTGGTACAATGGAACAGCCTGCCGACTAGCATTGCCATGCTGCCTAGCTTAGATTCGTTCAAGCCGGCAGTTTGCTCTGTTAGCCACCAAATGCCATAAATTAAAACGCTGTCTTTTATCTTTTAAATATCACTTTGTTCTTCATCGAACTTTTAACATACATAACACTTTCATCTTTATTTCACCTTCACCTTATTTTACTCATTCTTTTATCATCTTTTACATTACTCACAACCGCACAGACGCGCACCTGCACATAATCTTCGAAAGAGGGTGATGCAGTATCCATAGATAGATAGATAGGCTGAAACAAGCGCCCCAAACAATAGGTCGTAGCATTATAGTATTTGCGGCGTAACACTGTAGTAAATGCGACCGAACATTATATTATTTGCGGCGTAACACTAGTATATGCGACCGACTTCACTAGGTTACAGTATGCCTTATAAGTTCGCCTCGACGACTGTAGAATCACGGTGGGGAATCCGATTTTTGTCACGTGATATTTTGGATAGGGTTCACTTCAAAATGGACTGTTTTTTTCCCTCGACTCAGGTAAGAAAAGTGTTATATTTTCTTTCATACTGGACCGAATTGCATGCAACAAAGTGCACATTCCCCACTAGTCTCGATCATCCAGACCTCGCGCCAGACTTCTCTCAAAGAAGTCCAAACGATGGTCTGGAGTGTAAAGCTTCTTTAAAAAAATTGACATCAAAACGAGGTGTGGACAAAAAAAATCACCGGCCTCTGATTGGTCAACTTCAGTTTGTTATGGAAATCCGTGGGAATCACCCCTTACGTCACGACGGCGTCAAAAAGTACGTGACGTTACGCGCAATGTTGTGTAATAAAATTACTCCAAACATAGTCAGCGGATCACGATTAATGCTAAAAATTAAATTTTAAACATCATTTTGTAAGATTATATTATGTTTTTAGAGAAACTACAATAAAACGAAGTTTATAAAATATTTAATAAGGACGTACACACATCCCATTGGAACTAATGTTGCGCGTAATTCAACGTGCACTTTGATGTTGCAATCAAAATGACGTCACGTCGCAGTCGGTTTGGACGGTTGGCGCCGTCTATCGGTCAATTTTTTTTAAAGAACAGTGAGTCCAGACGCTCGCTAGCACTCGCAGTCAGCTTGAGTGTGTCTGGATGATAGAGACTAATTCCCCGCATAAATCAGCTGAATACACTACACGTATCTTTAACTAAACTAAGAATATCGGCCCATAGGCTAGAAATTGAAACTGGGAGATACAATAAAATACCACGACAGGAAAGAATCTGTAAACTATGCTCTAACGCTGTAGAAGACGAACTTCATTTTTTACAACCCACCAGAAAAGATAGCAACAACATCCGCTCAGTTTTGCTATGAACTTATGAATATCAGAAATAAATGCCTTCCGAAAGCCTCTACCTCAAGAGAGTTTAAATAACCTCTCTAGACACTAAATTGTACTGTGCTCTAAAACAGGTAACATATTTACAAGAGTGTATAATCTTACTCTCTCTATTTTCACCTGTTTAATAATTATTTGTTTGTTTTTGTGTTCTTCTCCAACTTTTGCATTATATGAAACTTAATAGGTATTGTGCCATCATTTATTTGTTGAACAAACCAATCCTGTTTATAATTGTACATGTTATAGACAATAAAATATTTGTATTTGTATGAAGTCCGACTCTTTCAAGCATGATAATACTCGATTTGTAACCAGAATATGCAGGAAACCCGGAAATGATAAGGTGCACACATAAAATAATAAACGATAGGGCACACACTCTAAAGAAATAGTAGGATAACATTTATTGCAAACAGTTATCAGTCAGTTGTTTACATTTGCAGTTGGTCGTAAAAAGTTCAGGCCAATTAATACTATCGTTAAATTCTTCTTAAGTCAAATCGGACTCATTTTAGTCGATTCCGATATGCACATCCTAATAATTTTAATATTCTTAGAAAGAAAATTGAATAAAACTAGACCCAGTCTGAATAGAGTCGACCACTCTACCTTGTCGCAATGAAAGCTAGCTATATTGCAAGTACATAGAAGTGCACTTTTAAACCGTTATAGTTGGCCCGAACTCATCGCCGATGGCCCCAGGAACGTTCTGTTTACAGACAAGTTGATTTCAACGACAGACGTCAGCATGTCTATCGTGGACGCGGTGAAGTTTTTCCGACGCCTGCGTTAAAGAGCGGGACCGCTGGGGAAGACCCAGTACCATGGTTTGGGCTGGGTTCAGCCATGACGGAATGACTGTACTTGTATTTCTATACTGCGTTATTGCTCGTCAACGTCGCGGTGTTAATGCACAACGTTACGTGGATGACGTTTTCAGACCTGTGGTCATTCCCTATTTGAACGCAAGACCAGGGAGTTTATTCCAGTAGCACACTGACGTCATTTTACATTTTTCAAATGATACTAGTGTCGATGAGGGCGAGAATGATTCCAGCAGGACAATGCCCGCCCACATACGGCCAGAATCACGCAGAATTTTCTTCAACAGAGCAATGTCAAAGTTCTACCATGGCCGTCTATGTCCCCGGATATGAACCCCATCGAGCACGTGTAGGATTACCTGAAACGAAAACCATTCATACCGCAGCCGAGTTACGTAACGTCGTGCAGCGTGAGTGGAATGGGTAGGCATACGATGACAATACCTCAGGCCAATTTGACGACAATATCCACAGTAGGGGGCGGTCGAAGGCGGAGCTATGAGCAGAGTGAGTTGATACACTTTCAGTACTTTATTTTAAACGAAAAAGAAGGAGAGAAGACTTTGATTTATATTTCTTTTTTTTCTTTCATATAAATATATGAATCAATTACATGAATGTCACATAACTTTAAAAGATGCATACATGAGAACGATATAAATATAAATGATCAATAAAATGTCCTAAAATAATGTTGAGGTCTCGGGGAAGATGGATGCCTCTACGAGGACTTCACAGTCTGAGCACATATTTAATTCTTATGAAGATGTCTGCATATTTATCCGTCATTATGAAACAGAGCGAAATTATCGCTTTGACTACACAGTCTGAGCACATATTTAATTCTTATGAAGATGTCTGCATATTTATACGGCATTATAAAACAGAGCGAAATGATCGCTTTGTGATTAAAAACACCAGTATCGGTTTCCAAAAGACGAGTTTGAATTGATTAAGTTCAATTTTTTTCTCCTCGACTTTAGTTTTTGCGACCACCCCATATTTTAGCAGTTCTGCTGTCTTTCATTCACAGGGTGTAATATAAACCTAAAGGGCGGGCACAGTTCATGTTTGATTGCGCGATTCCCGCCCCACCCCCACCCTCCAACACCCCCACCCCACGTAACCACCAAAATAATAATTACAAAAAAAAACATTTTAAGTTCGACCCCCAGACAGATATGGCATGGAACGAAACTCGGAATGCTACTGTATCTAGTCTTGATCGGTGATCCAGTGCGAATCGACAATGGCTGGATCACCAACAGTCATAAAGGCTAGACAAATGTGCAGCCGGACCGGGACTCAAACCTGGGACCTATTTGTTCTTTCGACCTTCGGACTACCTTTCCGATACTCTAGCAACTGAACTAATTGGTCGGACATGGTCAGACTATCTACTGCATCAATCTGTCTGTTAGATATATCCGGGAGAAAGTATATGTATGGGCCTGTATTAAAGGACAATATCCAGGGTCAGGTTTATACATGACGTATATGTATGGGCTTGTATTAAAGGACAATATCCAGGGTCAGGTTTATACATGACGTATATGACTGTATGGGCTTGTATTATGGGACAATATCCAGGGTCAGGTTTGTACATGACGTATATTTATGGGCCTGTATAAAAGGACAATAACCAGGGACTCAGGTTTATACATGACGTATATGTATGGGCCTGTATTAAAGGACAATATCCAGGGTCAGGTTTATACATGACGTATACGACTGTATGGGCTTGTATTATGGGACAATATCCAGGGTCTAGTTTGTACATGACGTATATGTATGGGCCTGTATTAAAGGACAATATCCAGGGTCAGGTTTGTACATGACGTATATGACTATATGGGCTTGTATTATGGGACATTATCCAGGGTCAGATTTGTACATAACGTATATGTATGGGCTTGTATTATGGAACAATATCCAGGGTCAGGTTTGTACATAATGTATATGTATGGGCCTGTATTAAAGGACAATATCCAGGGTCAGGTTTGTACATAACGTATATGTATGGGCTTGTATTAAAGGACAATATCCAGGGTCAGGTTTGTACATAACGTATATGTATGGGCTTGTATTATGGGACAATATCCAGGGTCAGGTTTGTACATAACGTATATGTATGGGCTTGTATTATGGGACAATATCCAGGGTCAGGTTTATACATAACGTATATGTATGGGCTTGTATTAAGGGACAATATCCAGGGTCAGGTTTGTACATAACGTATATGAATGGGCTTGTATTATGGGACAATATCCAGGTTCAGGTTTATACATAACGTATATGTATGGGCCGGGACAATATCCAGGGTCAGGTTTGTATATAACGTATATGTATCGGCTTGTATTATGGGACAATATCCAGGGTCAGGTTTATACATAACGTATATGTATGGGCTTGTATTATGGGACACTATCCAGGGTCAGGTTTATACATAACGTATATGTATGGGCTTGTATTATGGGACAATATCGAGGGTCAGGTTTGTACATAACGTATATGTATGGGCCTGTATTAAAGGACAATATCCAGGGTCAGGTTTATACATGACGTATATGTATGGGCCTATATTATGGGACAATATCCAGGGTCAGGTTTATACATGACGTATATGTATGGGCCTGTATTAAAGGACAATATCCAGTGTCAGGTTTGTACATGACGTATATGTATGGGATTGTATTAAAGGACAATAACCAGGGTCAGGTTTGTAGATGACGTATATGTATGGGCTTGTATTATGGGACAATATCCAGGGTCAGGTTTATACATGACCTATATATATGGGCTTGTATTAAAGGACAGTATCCAAGGTCAGGTTTACACATAAGGTATATGTATGGGCTTGTATTATGGGACAATATCAAGGGTCAGGTTTATACATGACGTATATGTATGGGCTTGTATTATGGGACAATATCCAGGGTCAGGTTTATACATGACGTATATGTATGGGCTTGTATTAAAGGACAATATCCAGGGTTAGGTTTGTACATGACGTATATGTATGGGCCTTTATTAAAGGACAATATCCAGGGTCAGATTTGTACATGACGTATATGTATGGGCTTGTATTAAAGGACAATATCCAGGGTCAGGTTTGTACATGACGTATATGTATGGGCTTGTATTATGGGACAATATCCAGGGTCAGGTTTGTACATAACGTATATGTATGGGCTTGTATTATGGGACAATATCCAGGGTCAGGTTTGTACATGACGTATATGTATGGGCTTGTATTAAAGGACAATATCCAGGGTCAGGTTTGTACATGACGTATATGTATGGGATTGTATTAAAGGACAATATCCAGGGTCAGGTTTGTACATGACGTATATGTATGGGCCGGGACAATATCCAGGGTCAGGTTTGTATATAACGTATATGTATCGGCTTGTATTATGGGACAATATCCAGGGTCAGGTTTATACATGACCTATATGTATGGGCTTGTATTAAAGGACAATATCCAAGGTCAGGTTTATACATATGGTATATGTATGGGCTTGTATTATGAGACAATATCCAGGGTCAGGTTTATACCTAACGTATATGTATGGGCTTGTATTATGGGACAATATCCAGGGTCAGGTTTATACATGACGTATATGTATGGGCTTGTATTATGGGACAATATTCAGGGTCAGGTTTATACATGACGTATATGTATGGGCCTGTAATAAAGGACAATATCCAGGGTCAGGTTTGTACATGACGTATATGTATGGGCCTGTATTAAAGGACAATATCCAGGGTCAGGTTTATACATGACGTATATGTATGGTCCTGTATTATGGGACAATATCCAGGGTCAGGTTTATACATGACGTATATGTATGGGCTTGTATTATGAGACAATATCCAGGGTCAGGTTTATACCTAACGTATATGTATGGGCTTGTATTATGGGACAATATCCAGGGTCAGGTTTATACATGACGTATATGTATGGGCTTGTATTATGGGACAATATCCAGGGTCAGGTTTATACATGACGTATATGTATGGGCCTGTAATAAAGGACAATATCCAGGGTCAGGTTTGTACATGACGTATATGTATGGGCTTGTATTATGGGACAATATCCAGGGTCAGGTTTGTACATGACGTATATGTATAGGCTTGTATTAAAGGACAATATCCAGGGTCAGGTTTATACATGACGTATATGTATGGGCCTGTATTATGGGACAATATCCAGGGTCAGGTTTGTACATGACGTATATGTATGGGCCGGGACAATACCCAGGGTCAGGTTTGTATATAACGTATATGTATCGGCTTGTATTATGGGACAATATCCAGGGTCAGGTTTATACATGACCTATATGTATGGGCTTGTATTAAAGGACAATATCCAAGGTCAGGTTTATACATATGGTATATGTATGGGCTTGTATTATGAGACAATATCCAGGGTCAGGTTTATACCTAACGTATATGTATGGGCTTGTATTATGGGACAATATCCAGGGTCAGGTTTGTACATAACGTATATGTATGGGCTTTTATTATGGGACAATATCCAGGGTCAGGTTTGTACATGACGTATATGTATGGGCTTGTATTATGGGACAATATCCAGGGTCAGGTTTGTACAAGATGTATATGTATGGGCTTGTATTAAAAGGACAATATCCAGGGTCAGGTTTGTACATGACGTATATGTATGGGCCTGTATTATGGGACAATATCCAGGGTCAGGTTTGTATGGGCTTGTATTAATGGACAATATCCAGGGTCATGTTTATACATGACGTATATGTAGGGGCCTGTATTAAAGGACAATATCCAGGGTCAGGTTTGTACATGACGTATATGTATGGGCCTGTATTAAAGGACAATATCCAGGGTCAGGTTTATACATGACGTATATGCATGGGTTTGTATAAAAGGACAATGTTCAGGGTCGGTTTTTTACATTAGATAAATGTATGGGCTTGTATCGAAAACAAACAATATTGAGAAAGTTAGATGGGGAGATGTTGTTTATAAAAAAATAAACTTTTTTTTTAAATTGTAAAAAAATTTGGCCACAAATTGTGAAGTAGCTGAATTTCAGCCCCTGTTTTAGAAGGAAAAAAAGCATCACACATTATGACTTATGTCAGTTTGTAAACAATTAGTGAGCAAATGTGTTAGTACATGTTCTTTCTTTCTTTCTTTCTTTCTTTCTTTCTTTCTTTCCTTTTTCTTTCTTTCTTTCTTTTTTCCTTGTACACGCTTGATTATCACTACAGCTTCATTTCTGAGGATGGGTTTACCTGCAGGCTTTTTGTGAAGGTCTTTAACATGCGTATGGTATGTCTCTCCTCTCCCTGCACAGGGGCCCCAACGGCTTTACATCCTTGTAAAGGAAGGATTCTGACAGATGCCCATCCATGTTTAAATTAACCAACTCAATGAGACCATACTCTATCCATTACTTAGACAATAATTATGCATCAATTGAGCACAGTTAGAGTTTGCATATTCGAAAAAAATGCTTAAATCATCTATATACATTTCTTCGTAATTACATAAAGTTAAAACATTGGATATTGTCCCATAATACAAGACCATACATATACATCATGTATAAACCTGACCCTGGATATTGTCCCATAATACAAGCCCATACATATACGTTATGTACAAACCTGACCCTGGATATTGTCCCATAATACAAGCCCATACATATACGTCATGTACAAACCTGACCCTGGATATTGTCCCATAATACAAGCCTATACATATAGTCATGTATAAACCTGACCCTGGATATTGTCCCATAATACAAGCCCATACAGTCATATACGTCATGTATAAACCTGACCCTGGATATTGTCCCATAATACAGGCCCATACATATACGTTATGTATAAACCTGACCCTGGATATTGTCCCATAATACAAGCCCATACATATACGTCATGTACAAACCTGACCCCGGATATTGTCCCATAATACAAGCCCATACAGTCATATACGTCATGTACAAACCTGACCCTGGATATTGTCCTTTAATACAGGCCCATACATATACGTCATGTATAAACCTGACCCTGGATATTGTCCCATAATACAGGCCCATACAGTCATATATGTCATGTATAAACCTGACCCTGGATATTGTCCTTTAATACAAGCCCATACATATACGTTATGTATAAACCTGACCCTGGATACTGTCCTTTAATACAGGCCCATACATATACAAACCTGACCCTGGATATTGTCTTTTAATACAAGCCCATACATATACGTTATGTACAAACCTGACCCTGGATATTGTCCCATAATACAAGCCCATACAGTCAAATACGTCATGTACAACCCAGACCCTGGATATTGTCCTTTAATACAGGCCCATACATATACTTCATGTATAAACCTGACCCTGGATATTGTCCTTTAATACAAGCCCATACATATACCTAATGTACAAACATGACCTGGATATTGTCCCATAATACAAGCCCATACATATACGTCATGTACAAACCTGACCCTGGATATTGTCCCATAATACAAGCCAATACATATATGTCATGTACAAACCTGACCCTGGATATTGTCCCATAATACAAGCCCATACATATACGTCATGTACAAACCTGACCCTGGATATTCTTCTTTAATACAGGCCCATACATATACGTCATGTACAAACCTGACCCTGGATATTGTTCTTTAATACAAGCCCATACATATACGTCATGTACAAACCTGACCCTGGATATTGTCCTTTAATACAGGCCCATACATATACGTCATGTACAAACCTGACCCTGGATATTGTCTCATAATACAAGCCCATACATATACGTTATGTACAAACCTGACCCTGGATATTGTCCCATAATACAAGCCCATACAGTCAAATACGTCATGTACAACCCAGACCCTGGATATTGTCCTTTAATACAGGCCCATACATATACGTCATGTATAAACCTGACCCTGGATATTGTCCCATAATACAAACCCATACATATACGTCATGTATAAACCTGACCCTGGATATTGTCCCATAATACAAGCCCATACATACGTTATGTACAAACCTGACCCTGGATATTGTCCTTTAATACAAGCCCATACATATATGTTATGTACAAATCTGACCCTGGATATTGTCCCATAATACAAGCCCATACATATACGTTATGTACAAACCTGACCCTGGTATTGTCCTTTAATACAAGCGGGGCGTCCGTGGCCGAGTGGTAAGAGTCTCTGACTTGCAATCACTTGCTCCTCAACGCTGTAGGTTCGATCCCTCAGGGGCCTAGGAATCTTTATGTGAGGAAGCTATCCAGCTGGCTTGCGGAACGTCGGTGGTTCTACCCAGGTGCCCGCCCGTGCACGAAAATTGCCCGGAGGGGCACCTGGGGTCTTCCTCCACTAGTAGAAGCTGGAAAGTCGCCATATGACCTTAGCTGTTGGTGCGACTATAAAATCCAATTCAATTCAATTTATTACAAACCCATACATATACGTTATGTACAAACCTGACCCTGGATATTGTCCCATAATACAGGCCCAAACATATACGTCATGTATAAACCTGACCCTGGATATTGTCCTTTAATACAGGCCCATACATATACGTCATGTATGAACCTGACTCTGGATATTGTCCCTTAATACAAGCCCATACATATACGTCATGTATAAACCTGACCCTGGATATTGTCCCATAATATAAGCCCATACATATACGTTATGTACAAACCTGACCCTGGATATTGTCCCATAATACAAGCCCATACATATACGTTATGTACAAACCTGACCCTAGATATTGTCCTTTAATACAAGCCCATACATATACGTCATGTACAAACCAGACCCTGGACATTGTCCCATAATACAAGCCCATATATATACGTCATGTACAAACCTGACCCTGGATATTGTCCCATAATACAAGCCCATACATATAAGTTATGTACAAACCTGACCCTGGATATTGTCCTTTAACACAGGAGATTTTCCCATACATATTACTTATGTACAAACCTGACGCTAGATATTGTCCCGTAATACAACCCCATACATATAGCTAATGTACAAATCTTACCCTGACTATTGTTCCTCAATACAAGCCCATGCATATAGCTAATGTACAAAACTGACCCTGGATATTGTCCTTTAATACAGGCCCATATATAATACTTATGTATAAACCTGACCCTGGATATTGTCTCTTAATACAAGCCCATGCATGTACCAAACGTTCAAACCTGACCCTGGATATTGTCCTTTAAAACAGGCCCATATATACGACTTATGTATAAACCTGACCCTGGATATTGTCTCTTGATGAAAGGCCATACATATTACTTATGTACAAGCCTGACTAATGTCCCGTAATATAAGGCAATACATATACCTAATGTACAAATATTGTCCTTTAATACAAGCCCTTATATATATACTTTATGTACACATCTGACCCTAGATATTCTCCTTTAATACAGGCCCATATATATACCTTATGTACCTTATGTACAAACCTGACTCTAACTATTGTCACTTAATACGAGCCCATGTACACACCTGGCCCTAGATATTCTCCTTTAATACAGGCCCATATATATACCTTATGTGCCTTATGTACAAACCTGACTAACCATTGTCACATAATACAAGCCCATACATATACATAATGTACACATCTGACCTTTAATACAGGCACATACATATATACCTTATGTACAACCCTGACCCTGGATATTGTCTCTTAACTAAAGCCAATACATATTTCGACCTATTACGTATACAAACCTGACCCTGAATATTATCCCGTAATACAACCCCATACATATATCTAATGTAGAACCCTGACTATGTTCCCGTAATACACGCCCATACATGAATCAATTTACAATACCTTCCACAGTTTATAATATTGTCATAATAAAACTGTTGAAAGGCTTCTTCACATAAATGGCATAACTTTGTTTCAATACAAATATAACAAAACAAATGCAACGCATTCTGCTTCTTTCACGCCCCGTCAAAGGATCTAGACAGTAAAACCTACGCCGCTCAGTACTGGTATACTTTGATTTTTCGTTTAAAATAAAGTTCTCCAAGTGTATCAACTCGCTGAACGCATGGCTCCGCCTTCAGTCAATATAGCTCCGCCCCTACTGTGGATATTGTCGTCAAATTGGCCTGCGGTATTGTCATCGTATGTCTACCATCTTATAGTCTGTCGATATTAAAAATAGAATACATGCAGAAATACCATTTTTTATTGACAAAAACTTAATACAATTATGTTAAATGATATTTTTCTTGCAAAAATTGTCATTTGTTTATGAAATAAAGTTTGTACAACGTGAATCGGAAATTACGTTTTCGGAAGAGCCATACCCCCCCTGACTAGTCTCGGCCAGCTAGACCGTATCATGCATATGTCTTACTTGCAGATATCGGTCTGGGCAGATTAGGTCAAGTAAAGCGCCCACTAGCGACTAGCACAATTTATTCGCGCGTTTTTTTCACGCTCATAAAGGCGACGTTTACGTGACGTCATGTTGTAAAAACAAGTACAACGTCAATTGTTGATGCAACTGTTTAACGTCACTTGCTGCTTCTCATAAGTTCAAAATAAGAAAATATTATTAAATTAACTTAAAAATATGTTTTTTGAAAGTCTCGTTAAATCTCTAAAAATCTCACCAAAATCGCCCAAAACGAGAGGGCGATTTTAAACGTCCTATTTTCCCCAGGCCCTGGTTCTGGATCCGTGTAGCATAGCGTAACGAAGAAATCAGAAGCGGGCCGGGTGACAGAGGCTACCCCCCTGACCTGCGTATTACATTCGGGTCATGTAGACTGGTGCCCAATCGTAACTATTTGGCGACGATGTGTCAAGGACGTCAGGGGACCAGTCTACGGGTCATGCTGCGAAGCGGTGTTCGAGATGTTGCGAATGACATAACCGGTCGCAAATCCAGTCATGTGACGTTAACCGTAAAAAAACACGTGACGTCACTTTGTTTTATTTGAAAGCGTTTGTAAGTAAACTGGTAAAAAACTAAAATGCGTTAGAAACGAGTTAACAAATATTGAAATAATGACTTTTTCGACAGTTTAACGCGTCGCCATTAAGCAAAATTTGCGACCATGAAACGAGTGATTTACCGTCGCAAAATGCAATACAGTTGATCCTATAATTCCCTTTATTTATATCTTCAAACTAACACAAGTTATCTTAAACAACCATTGGCGTAGCTCTGCGTAGGCCTACGCCTAATTTTCAGAAATAGAACAAATAAATATTCCAGAAATGCAATAAAAATCGGGGGTGGGGGCGGGACTGTATAGGAGGCGTAGTAACCAGAAAATATCATTTTCATATATATTTGTTTAGTTATCTTTGCCCTTCTTAAAAGTCTAAAATATACGACAGCATTCTAACATTTAAAAAAAATCGGGGAGTGGGGGTGGGTGGGGGGGGGGGGATGTCCCCGGACCCCACTAGCATAATAACTTTAACTGCAGGCCTATGCCGTCAAAAAGGCCAAGCTACGCCCCTGACAACTACAAAACAACTACATATTTTGCTTGATTTGGTTTCATTGTTTTGTTTAAAATTAAATGGACATTTGAATTCAAATAACTTTTAATTAGTCGTCACATAGCCTATATGGTGACTTACCAAATCGCGCCTTTCACATTAAGGTTGATTTCTGCTGTCAGCGTAGCGCGAGTAGCCCATTGTTGCATAAAGGGGTAATCCACATTGTAGCTGGTCGGTGGTTTGTTGTCTTTATTGAAAAGGAACCGGGTTTGTCTCGCAGTTCCTGATCTTGTCCATTGACACTGTATCCCTGTATGTTATGATTGGTAGCATCGGCTACAGGAAGGAGTCCGAGGTACAAATACGGGGTCATGTGTGTGTTCTGAACCGAGCGTAGCCTGTATAGACTGTATATGCGTTGTACTGTACCGATAATGAGATGGAACTGTTCTGTGAAAGCTGACTGATTGTCGCCTCATACTGGGATCCATCAGTACGTTGATATCGTAGTTTGACGGATCATTTGGTGGTAAAAAGATCCTCTACATTGACAGTGACGTTAGTATGGACTGATACATACGTGTACCCATAGCCGTCGTGGAATTCACAGTTCACCTCATAGGCATCATTTGCCCTTTTTAAGATCGTGTAAGTCCCGTTAGATGAGGATTTGTCCGACTTGTAGAATCTAAAATATAAATTTGGTCATGAAAGCATACGTATTTTTTCTTTTCTTTTTAAAACGTTTATAGAACTTTAAAGGGGATGATGCACTATTTACAAATCAGATTTCTTTAAAAGGCTCTGACAACCTTAAAAATAGCTGAAAGAATTATCAAAATGCCATGAAAAATAAATGAGATATGACCTATTGAAAAATTGCAAAGAACATAAATGGTGGCGGCCATCTTGGAACGAAGACGTCATCGCGACATATATGGCATCTTGAAAAATATATTATAAAGCAAAGCAAATCACTTCAAATTGATTAAAAAATAAATACACAGATGTAAAATATTTCAATAGTATGCTTATTTTCCATTTCCAGTGATTTTCTTTGCTTTAAAAGACATTGAATCAGTATGTCATATATGGTAAAAATGCACGATGACGTCATCGTTCAAAGATGGCCGCCTCCACTTGTGTTTCTTTGCAAATTTTCAATAGGTCATACCTCCTTTATTTTTCATGGCAATTAGATAATTCATTCACCTCTCTTCAAGTTTTTCAGAGCCCTTTGAAATAAACAGTGTTTGGAAATAGTGCATCAACCCCTTTAATATAAACA
Source organism: Cyrtodaria siliqua (assembly GCA_037043455.1). Lineage (NCBI taxonomy): Eukaryota > Metazoa > Mollusca > Bivalvia > Adapedonta > Hiatellidae > Cyrtodaria > Cyrtodaria siliqua. The sequence goes on from JAWPHD010012948.1 coordinate 44,383, forward strand.
TGACTTTACTAAATATGAAAGGGGCTGAACTCAAGCAGTAAAGCAGTAGTACTTTCCCTTCCAGGAAACCCCCATATATGTTTGATGAGGCGGATAGATATCGATAAGATGATACCCTTTTGAAAGATCGAATTTGAAGCAATAATTGCCTTTTTCAAAAAAAAGTCTATACCTGTTTTCCAGTCTTCAAAACATAATAACCTTTCTTTCCAAATACATTTGTTTACTACTCTTAAATATAGCATCAATCGTTTTTTGCCTTTTCTATTAATGGATACGCTTAAAGGATTCACTATATTTGGGTATGAAAGGAATTTCGACTATACATCTGTTGTTTAAAATCTCAGAGACAGACTCTTGTACAAATTCAACATTTTCGCAAGCAGATATATCATTTTTTGAAAAAGTGTTTGGCGGTGTCTCTATAAAGGGTATCGTATATCCCTTTTTAATAGTATCTAGTACGGGACTGTTCGCATCTATTTGTTACATTATTTTTAATCTACCTCTGACATTTAAATCTTTGTCATTTTTACATGTACTTTTACTAAAAACTGAATCGTTTTGCTCGAAGAATTCGGAGTGTTTGATATCAGAAGTACTAAAAATGTACTTATCGTTTATGTCATTGTCCTCCTTTTCTGTCGTCTGCAGCGCCCTCAAGCTTGTAGGATGTCGTCTGTTACTGTACTGATCGGGACTATAAGAATATTTCATGGGTATCCGGTGAAGATAGGGATAGTGTTTTTATCGGAACCGAGGCTAAAGTCCTGTCTGTAATGACGGCTTCTACCACAACTGAAGCACATGTCTCGTGCGTTGCTTTGGCGTCCGCCAAGAAAAGGCTGGGATGATTAGTATATCTGGTACGGATTAGGTGCTGTGCTTGTAAGCGCTGGTCTAGTTCCGGAGTATCCTCGAGGAGAAAACGGAAGAGGAGCATAAGTATTTGCAAAATTAGAAGCATAGTGGCCTGTAACTGGCTTTGAATGAAACGTTTTTAGGGAAAAACATTCAAAATAAGGGATTCTCCTTCGCAACATACTAAGACAATAAACATATTGTCATTGATAATACAAATAATTTAGGATTTCATTGCAGCTGAAAAATACCTTTTTAGGTCGAAAGCGCTATTGCAAAGTCTTCCCGAGTGAAATCATAATACACACGTCTCTTAATGGCTGTGTGAAGTTGGCTTTGAGATCGAAGATCGTAGATCGACATTCAATATCGAGATGGATTTTCAATGTCGATCTAGCTCTCAGATCGATATTCGGTTAAACTTATAAGAAGGTATACTGAATACAGAGCTGGGTTTGAATTTCGAGCTGGCTCTGAGATCGATATTCGTTTTAAACGTACACCAAGGCATTATGAATGCGGAGATGAGTTTGAATACAGAGATGGCTCTGATATCGATATTCGGTTAAACTTATAAGAAGGCATATTGAATACAGAATTGTGTTTGAATCTCGAGCTGTCTCTGAGATCGATATTCGTTGTAAACGTACACCAAGGCATTATGAATGCATAGCTGGTTTGAATTTCGAGCTGGCTCTGAGATCGATATTAGTTTTAAACGTATAACAAGGCATTTTGAATACAGAGCTGGGTTTGAATTTTGAGCTGGCTCTGAGATCGATATTCGTTTTAAACATGAACCAAGGCATATTGAATGCAGAGCTGGATTTGAATACAGAGCTGGTTCTGAGATCGATATTCGTTTTAAACATACACCAAGGCATTATGAACGCAGAACTGGGTTTGAAATTTGAGCTGGCTCTGAGATCGATATTCGTTTTAAACGTGAACCAAGTCATTTTGAATATCGACCTGGGTTTGAATTTCGGGCTGGCTCTGAGATCGATATTAGTTTTGACCGTATAACAAGGCATTTTGAATACAGAGCTGGGTTTGATTTTCGAGCTGACTCTGAGATCGATATTCCCTTTAAACGTACCGTACACCAAGGCATTATGAATGCAGAGACAGGTTTGAAAACAGAGCTGGCTATGAGATCGATATTCGTTTTAAACATACACCAAGGCATTATGAATGCAGAACTGGGTTTGGATACAGAGCTGGCTCTGGGATCGATATTCGTTTTAAACATACACCAGGTCATTTTGAATGCAGATCTGGGTTTGATTACAGAGCTGTCTCTGAGATCAATATTCGTTTTAAACATACGCCAAGTCATTTTGAATGCAGAGCTGGGTTTGAATACAGAGCTGGCCCTGCGATGATATTCGTTCTAAACGTACACCAAGGCATTATGAATCCAGAACTGGGTTTGAATACAAAGCTGATTCTGAGATCGATATTCGTTTTAAACATACACCAAGTTATTTTGAATGCAGATCTGTGTTTGAATACATAGCTGTCTCTGAGATCGATATTCGTTTTAAACATACACCAAGTCATTTTGAATGCAGAGCTGGGTTTGAATACAAACCTGGCTCTGAGATCGATATTCGTTTTAAACACATATCAAGGCTCTATGAATGCAGAGCTGGGTTTGAATTTCGAGCTGGCTCTGAGATCGATATTCGTTATAAACATACAACCAGGCATTTTGAATGCAGAACTGGGTTTGAATGCAGAGCAGGCTCTGAGATCGATATTGGTTTTAAACATACACCAAGGCATTATGAATGCAGAACTGGGTTTGAATACAGAGCTGGCTCTGAGATCGATATTCGTTTTAAACATATACCAAGTCATTTTGAATATTGAGCTGGGTTGGAATACAGAGTGGCTCTGAGATCGATATTCGTTAATTATACAACAAGGCATTTTGAATGCATAGCTGGGTTTGAATGCAAAGATGGCTCTGAGATCGATATTCGTTTCAAACATACACCACGTCATTTTGAACTCTGTTCTGGGTTGGAATTTCGATCTGGCTCTGAGATCGATATTCGTTTTAAACTAACACCAAGTCATTTTGAATGCAGAGATGTGTTTGAATACAGAGCTGGCTCCGAGATCGATATGCGTTTTAAACATACACCAAGCCATTTTGGATATCGAGCTGGATTTGAATTTCGAGCTAGCTCTGAGATCGATATTTGTTTTAAACGTACACCAAGTCATTTTGAATATCGATCTGGGTTTGCATTTCGAGATGGCTATGAGATCGACATTCGTTTTAAACGTACACCAATGCATGATGAATGCAGAGCCGGTTTTGAATACAGAGACGGCTCTGAGATCGATATTCGTTATACACATACACAAAGTCATTTTGAATGCAGAGCTGGGTTTGAATTTCGAGCTGGCTCTTTGATCGATTTCGTTTTAAACGTATAACAAGGCATTTTGAATATAGAGCTGTGTTTGAATACAGAGCTGGCTCTGAGATTGATATACGCTTTAAACGTGAACCAAGGCATTAGAATGCAGAGATCGGTTTGAATACAGAGCTGGCTCTGAGATCGATATTCGTTTTAAACATACACCAAGGCATTATGAATGCAGAACTGGGTTTGAATACAGAGCTGGCTCTAAGATCGGTATTCGTTTTAAACATACACCAACTAATTGTTAATGCAGATGTGGGTTTGAATACAGAGCTGGCTCTGAGATCGATATTCGTTTTAAACATACAACAAGGCATTATGAATGCAGAGCTGAGTTTGAATACAGAGCTGACTCAGTGATCGATATTTGTTTTAAACATACACCAGTTCATTTTGAATGCAGATCTGAGTTTGAATACATTTCTGTCTCTGAGATCGATATTCGTTTTAAACATACACCAAGTCATTTTGAATGCAGAGCTGGGTTTTAATACAGAGCTGGCTCTGAGATCGATATTCAAACCCAGCTCTGCATTCATAATGCCTTGGTGTACGTTTAAGATGAATATCGATCTCAGAGCCAGCTCGAAATTCAATATGCTAGCTCGATATTGAAAACCCAGCTCGATATTGAATGTCGATCTACGATCTTCGATCTCACAGCCGACTTCACACAACCGTCTACTTTCACTGACATTTGTTTAAAAAACTGTCAAAAATCTGCATTTTCAAATGTTAATAACATGTCTAGAATACAGTTAAAGCCAAAAAAACAGCAAACTGCACTAAAAAGAAGGAAAAAAGATTAGCATTCTTTAATACAGAACTACGTTCGGCGAGCACATCCGACAAAATCAATATATTCGGTAAATCCTATGAACATAATTTTTTTGAGCAAATTAAATATTTATTGTCACATCATCATTATGTAGATGTATGGAATTAAAACGCTGGAATACATAATTGGCAAAATGGAAACCTTATTTGCTGCTTTCAGAATGTTAAATGACTTCAATTTTACCAATCAACAATGCCGCAATTTTGCAATGAAAATCGGACGTATTGCGTTATCAATTGTGTTGAGTATACTGTACGAGTATAGTAATTGTGTCAAACAGTCGACTTCTTTTTATTTTCTTGCAAGCATCGACTAGTAATTGATGGAGGTACGTGATTGTCATTCAATACCTCAGACTTCAATAAGTATTGAGTATGGTTTTGTGCCTCGATGTTTCTATTGAAGTGTGTAATCGGGTATTTGGTTTTTAATACGTTTTTGTACGCATTTATTTTATAGTAATACGTTTTTGATGAAACAATATGCGTAATTACGCGATCCTCGTCTTATCTGGAGCACTGCCTTATGCAATAAAAAGGTTATGATTTGTATTGGGATATATGCACTCGTTCTTCGGCATATACATATTGAGCTCCTAAAGTCGCGCAATATTGTTACGCGGAAGAACTCGTGCATATATCCCAATATAAATCTAATAACCTATAAATGTTCATAGTTCATGACGAACAATTGGATTTTATAGTAGGTTCCGGTGCTCGGGAATATTCTCGTTCTGCGCGCAACTAGAAAATTGAAGGACAATCGGACGTTATCGCGTTATTCGTTTTGTTGAGTATATTTACCGAACAACGGACATCTTGAGGTGTGTAAAGCGCATGTTTACGCATCTAAACAAACCAAAACTACTACAAAATATTTTTATTTATGTTAGTTTCTACCACCGCCACCCACCGTCTGCCCCGACCCCAACACCCCTACTGCGCACACACAGTTTTATTCAATTAACTGATTTCCATTTTGTTTTTCAATGAAGCAATATTATTTATATATGCCGACTGGTACCGTTGGAGACAGGTGATTTGAATGATTGTCTTTAAATTTACAGTCGTTATGAAATTTGTTTTGATTTATTGACTGTTATTATTGAGATATTAAAGGCATTGTCTACTGGTGCGTTAGCTGTTTGGTTCAGTATATATATTAATGACACACGTGTTTTACATTGAGGTCTCGTGAATTCTCTATTTCGTCTTCTTTTTCTTCTTCTTCAAAAAAAATGTTTGTGGACAACACAGTTCTCCTGGTTAGGTACACCGACATCTCAAATACTCGATTCTGAAGTTTCATCTGTTATAGCCATAGTTATGCAATTATACATTTATGTTTGTTGAAAAGCCTGTTAATCTATCTATACAAATATATTTGTTTAAAAGTGATTACTATAAGGACGGTAAGGGCATTTATGCCAGGGGAGAAATCCGGTAAATAAATGCATACAAATGTGTTTGTTTAAATGTGTGATAGTTGGTTGAATGGTGTCTTGCGTCATTTTCAGCATATTTACGGCTATATATGTTGAGTGGCGGAGGCAGAACACCCACTTTTTCTTGAATAGAACTAATACTAAATACCTTAAATTCCCGCATCCGTAATAATCGCTATTCCGCCAAAAACAGGCACGACCGTTTCTTAGCGTACTAACGATGAAGTATATATTTAACTTACCTGTGTTGCGTCGAATTATGAATTAGCAATTAATTTTATGCATATTCAATTACGGGTATTTCAAGTATCCGTGAATAAATCTGTATTTTTAATCGGCACATATGCATTGTTTTATGACCTCAGCACATGGATAAGGTTTGGAATAAAGATTTTGAAGCGAAATTGGGAGATTTAGTTTCTTTAAGTGATATACATATAAGGTAATGGTAAGGATATAGATGCCAGGATTGACACTCGATAAAGCTGACTGTTTATACTTAAGGCTATTTATCAGCACTCTTTGGTCATGTACTCGTAAAGGCGCATTGCATACAGTGCTCAAAGAAAATTATTTTAAGAGACAGGCCCAGGGCTTGTTGCTTCTGAAAATGGACAGGCCCCGATTTGAAATGGACAGGCCCTGATTTGAAATGGACAGGCCCTGATTTAAAATGGAAAGGTCCAATATTTTTTTCTTATTGGAAATGTGTCTTTATTCACTTTTATAGCACACATTAATTTTGTTACGTATGTATTAATCAAGCTCAGATCCTCCTCTGACTATATTTTTCTTTTTGCTACCACTTTATGCTCCCTGGTCAGCGGACTTATTTACCATTTCGTTTAAAATATGTTAGAATAGAATATTACATAGTAATTTATAACCAATGCAAAGGAGAGGACTAGCACTTTTGCCAAACGATAATAATCAGTGCCGACTTGGTGAAACTGGAGCTAAACTTGGAGCCAAATTTTTAATCAGATTTTATGAGACTATCAGAGCCTCTTCTGGCTATATTTTTTCTTTATGTCACCACTTTCTCCAAGTAAAGAATTAGGAGCCTAGACTAGAATTCATTAAAAAGTAGGATTCCAGGAACTCCTTACACCATAAATAATGAATAGAAATATACTTTATATCTGTATTTATACATATACAGTATATATATTTTTCTTTCCACCAACATGTAATTGTAAAGGACAGTTTTTCTTATTTGATTATGCAAAAAAAAAATAAAAAAAAATAATAATATATCCGAAATTATGTACCATCCGAACTACTATGACACTGCACTTTTACGGCCCGAACATTTCACAAACATTCAATCGAAATACCATCAATAACGATTTTTTTTCATGCATTAGTGTGTTTTTAATGACAAAAACGGTATTTCTTATCACAAAGGAAAGAAAACACAACCCTAATAGCAGAATAATGAGTTTTATGTCAACAATTGTCGACCTCAAGTTGTGACAAACTGCCGACACGAAGCCAGGCAAAATATTCAAACTTCTTATTGTTTCAATGTGTGTATAACACATTTTAATTACTTTATTGCAAGTGTTTTCACAGTTCACAATACACATGGGAGTATTTTGTCTTGAGGAACTTGAGCTTGAGATCCAGTAAAACTGATTTTTTGGGGGATTTTTTTTTTTTTTTTTAGACAGGCCCGACGGGCTCCTCGTCTGCAAAATGAGACAGGCCCGGAATGGATTTCGAGGAGCCCCGGGCGTCGGGCTATCCTATTTCTTGAGCACTGGCATAGTCTACATAATGTAATCATGGTAACCATGCAAACTAAACGTCTATAACTACACATATCAGAGCCAGTTTGTATTTGTGATTGTCTCCATTTATAGCAGCCATTAATAAAACAATTTGGTAGTGTGTTTGAAGGTTGGGGATAACTTAGGAGGCTCTGCCACTTTCAATATAACACCTATGTACGATATACTCTCACATAATTCATTTATAAAGACAGTACAATACTTTTAATGAGTGTGTGCATATGCTTAATTGAGGACATACAAATTACATCGTCCAAACCCATAAAAACACGAAAACTGTTCTGCCTGATGAAAACCAACAAAAGCTATTTCAGGTTAGAATGTCAGATTCCGTCGAGGATTGAACTCGGGAACTTCCGGGTGTGAAGCGTGTGAAGCGGACGTGATAACCACTACACCACGGAACCTGTTCTTGATATAGCGGCTAATACCAAGATACTTGAGTGAAGATAAACTAGCTTTAAAATAATTCATTTACAGATAACAGACTGATTTAAATGCCTTAGTAAATCATAGTTTAAGTGTCTTCTATATTTACGAAACATTCTGAAGTATATATTGAAAGTAAACGAATGAGATAAAAATATTTAGACAAATATTTGAATCAAGAGAAAAACTAATAGAAATTATAGATAATTTTATTATAGGTTCCGCCGGGGATTGAATTCGAGACCTTCTGCGTGTAAAGCAGACGTGATGAGCACTACACCTGTTGTGATTGATTTTCCCTTCAAGCTGTCTAAATGTTATGTCGACTTCCAACATGCCCTAACGTTCTAAACGTTTCAGGATCTTTCAGTATGTTCGAATATACTAGTATTCTACTAGTATTCTAGATCACGCATGTTCAAGCGAGGCGAAGTTTCCTTGGGTTGGAAGATAATTTATTAGGGGCTGACAAAAAAACTAAAAGAAGAAAACAATCACAGGTTCCGCCGAGGATTGAAGTAGGGACCTTCTGTGCGTTAAGCAGACGTGATAACCACTACACCACGGAACCTGTTGTGCCCACCCTATCTAAAAATAGGATTGAACTCGGGACCTTCTGTGTGTTAAGCAGACGTTATAACCACTACACCACGGAACCTGTTGTGCCGCCCCTATCTAAAATAGGATTGAACTAGGGACCTTCTGCATGTTAAGCAGACGTGATAACCACTACACCACGGAACCTGTTATGCCCAACCTATCTAACAATAGGATTGAACTCGGGACCTTCTGTGTGTCAAGCAGACGTGATAACCACTACACCACGGAACCTGTATCTAAAAATAATGAATATGAGCGCGAACATTCTTTGTTATAATGCTTTCCATAACTACATCCATAACTACATCCATAACTACATCCATAAACATTCATGAAAACAAGAAAAAAGTCTTGTTTGATAGTTGAAAAGGAAAGAAAGCTAATTTCAGGTAAAACATCCGACTATCATCGTTTTAGAACAATAAAATAAAAAAGCAATCACAGGTTCCGCGGAGAATTGAACTCGGGACCTTCCATGTGTGAAGCGGACGTGATAACCACTACAACACGGAACCTGCTCTTGATATAATTTCTAATACCGAGATACTTAAGTTAAGGTAAACCAGCTTTAAAATAAATTTTTAGCGTGTAAAACCCACTGATTTTAATGCGTTAGTAAAACGTTTTTTCAAAGTTCTCCGGCCATGCTTTGTTTCATGAACATGTTTATGTTTATTTAAATCAAAATCAATACACAACATAGATATTTACAATACACACATTGCAATGTCTGTGAAAAGCTAGAAAATTATTTTATTGGATGACGTAGAAAACTATGAACAGGTAATTAATCCACAGGTAAATGTATTTATCAATTATCTGGCAATAGTTGTGCAGCTATACAATTCAGATTTACCTCATTTCCCCGTGCAGTCACGCAGTGGTAAAAGTAGTATCTACGTCATGCAAATAATTGTTCATATGATGTTTAAGAGTTAAATTTGTCAATTGATAAAACTACAAAAAGGGTGGCCATTCATCTTTTAAATGTCGTCTAGATTTACGAAACATTCTGATAGGCAATGAACGAAAGTGATACAAATGTTTAGACAAACGTTTGAATTAGAAAAAAAAATACAAAAAGAAATTAAGGTTCCGCCGAGGATTGAACTCGGGAGTGATAACCGCTACACCACGGAACCCGTTTTGATACAACTTCCCTTAAAACTGTCTAAAGATGTGTAAAAGATGTGTCGACTTCCAATCTCATTAAAATCAGACCCTTTATCACGCTGCGATACTCTTCGCTACTAGTGGAGAGTATCAAAGCGTAATTAGGATAGGATTTTAATGAGATTGGTCGACTTCCAACATGCCCTAGTTCTAAACGTTTCAGTATGTCCAAAAGATAAATTTTAGATAACGCATGTTCACGTGAAGATAAGCTTCCTTAGGTTGGAAGATAATTTATTAGGGGCTCCGACAAAAAACCTGGCTATGTGTAACGACATTCCTTGAGGTAAGATGAAGATGTAGGAGAAGTTTCGTGAACATAGATCTAGAAGTTATGGCCAAAGTTAGGTTGCAGGTTTGACAAGTGTGACGGACGACGATGGACGGACGAAGACGGACGGACAACGGAAAAAAATGATCCCTTAAAGTGCCATGCTATGAAAGCGACACACAAATGTAGTCGTTATATATGTTAAATATACTATTTCTGTATCTATAAAAGTAAATATATTGATATGAAATCAAATTAATAGTATCGTTTTTATCGTTTTGTAGATTTGTCGATTTGATTTACCTTTTTTGCATAGCAATGTAGGTGTCATTTTTTTAATTGCGTGATAAATTTATTACAAGATTATTCACTGTTTTTCTCCAGTCTGTATAGCTACCTAAGAAGACAAGGTCTTTTGTTTAAAGGGAATGGATGCGATTTGGAGGCGAGTATTGGTGTTATTCCAAATACAAATTAAAACACTCATAATGCATTAAAGTATGCTGCATATATAGCCTCGCATTTATGAACAATTTTGGTCTGTACATCACATCGACTTTTGTTTAATCATAAATAGTAATTCAGGTATGGTTTATAATGCTACATTCAGATATGGTTTATAATGCTACAAATTGTAGCTAAATGATCACATTCTTCATCAAGCTATTTCATCAACACATAAAACGGACGGATAAGAGAGTCCAGTTCAATGCATGTGCATATTACATATGAAACTGAAACACATTATGACGGTTTTATTTGGATCGACACTCATAGTTCTTCCAGATCGCTTGTATTCCCTTTCAACTTCAAGGGATGCTTTATTTCGTATATATACTGAATGCCGAAAGAAACGCACCAATTTTATAATTATCATTTATTTTTGTTTATAGTTGTGTTTATTCTCTGTTGGAAATGTTTACAGGGAACAGCTTCGAACATAGATTAGGCCATATCAAATTAATTCCCAGTTTATCATCCAAATTTTGGAAAAAATTGGGGCGGGGGGTGCACTTTTATTTTTTATTTTTTATTTTCCTGAGATGACATCAAACATCACAAAAATATTAATAACCAGAAGTATTATGTTTTGAACACTCTCTTTATTACCAATTGTCACTGCTTAGCATACATTTGTATTTATAATGATATAAACTACCATGTATGTGAGTTTTAAAAGTGAAGTTCTCAATATAACTTACTTCTTATTGTTCGACGTCCGATTTGTTTACAAAATGTATTTCCGGTTCGGTCTAAATATTAACGCAATTTCCTTCACGTTAAGACGACTCTTTCGTCGTCTTTCAGTCTATTTTTTTATTTTTTTAAATTTCTTTATTTTTTTTTTATCTTTTTTATTTATTTTTTTTCGGACTAAATAAAAATTGTCGGGGCGGCATAAAATATTCTGGGCGGGCGGGGATGATAAACTGGGAATTAATTTTATATGGCCTTAGGTTATGTAGAAGCAGTGTGCGTAATTTGACATTTTAAATGGTGGTGCGTTTCTTTTGGATGTCAGTATTTTATGAATGTTTGAATGTTTCTAAAACAGTACTTGTCATAATTGACATCAAATACTGAGCAAATTAAATGTAGCACATAGAATGCATGTCATTTTCATAAACGAGATACAAAGCCGTGTATGTTCGGTTCAATAGTAAAGTGACATAGATTTGACCAATAATAATGCTACAAAGTCATTTGTAAACGAAGTCGCTGATAAAAAACCCAATATGATGGGAATATACTGTTATAGTTTATCGAAAATAATTCTCATTTCAATGAAAAGGGAGGTAATTTTAAAATTTCGTTGAACACATTTCAGCGGTTTTTAAACAATGACAGAAGGGACAATTCTTGTCAATGTCTAATATTAAATGTTTTCAAAGCAATACGTTTGTATACTGAAATAAATTGTTTTTAATACATGGGAGGTAATTCTGATACTTCGTTTAGAAGATAATAAAATAACACAATTATTTAGAAAATCACATCCTAACCTAGCATTTAATATCTTCAAACATTTATAGCAATGTTCATATGTTTAATAAAGTGGTGCTAAACATTTTTTGTTCAGTATATATAAAAAACCTTTTCAATTGAGCGTTTAAAATGCGCCTGTATATACTGCCTTTAATTTATTGAAAAATGCTTTATTGTGCCTTGTGAACACTCTAGCTCCTTAATTATTCATCTTATCTTAAACAGTCTTTGGCAGGATGCTTACCTTATTAAAAGGTATGACAAGTTCGAAAACTAGATATATCAAATCATAACCAGAGTCATGGCTATTGAATTATTTAAGTATACTACAGATTGCTTCATTATTGCTCTCTAGCACCGTATATTTTAAAGGACACATGGCAATCTTGTTTTGTTTCCTTCTAACTCGAACCCTCAGGTCCTTTTGTACTAAGGTTGCCTGATTAATGACTGATACGGGCTCGTACCTGGCCGTTCATCTTGCAGGCTATGTTACAAGCGAGTTAGCATGCTGCAGAGGTTGAATGACAGTCAAAGGGTACCTAAAGGAATCGATAATTATGACATACACTTTCTAGCTCCGCCCTCTAGTTCATGGGTCAAGTTCCCACAAACATTGGCCATGTGCTGTATTTTATTTTAGAGTTGTTTGTAGGTCTATGGCAATTATAATAATAGACGGTAGTAATCAACAGATGCAACTTCCTGTGATACGTACCATACATTCCTCAAAAATAAACCATTTGAGCAAAATTAAAATATAGTTGTGAGAGTTTTTAAATTCAGTTAACAGGGTAACATATTAAGGTGCATTTTTTTAAACACATATACTGAAACGCAAAAGAAACGCAACTCGGGAATTTCCGCTAAATAGTGTATGTCCAATATGCTGATGTTAATCGAATGTTACATGGCTACGTAAGACCTTTCCTTTCAGAAAAAACTAAAACAACACATAATACAGCAAAAAGTATTCCTTCTAAAGTTTCATTATTGACAGAGTACGCGTTTGGCTCAAGCATAAGAGCAAACTTAGGATGCAAAGTTTTGCAGCAAACTCTTTACGTTAAATACAGTACTGAACTGAGGAACTTCAACATTTATGAATTTCTTGTTACAACGTGTACTGTGATTAAAACTTCTACAACATCACAGTTGTGTCCTTTCTCTAATTAACTGCAATATTTTTTTAAAAAACATTTTGGGATTTCTTTGGAATATTATGTCGAATTAAGTGTTCAGTATATATATATATATAGCGGAAATTGCCGAGTTGCGTTTCTTTTGCGCTTAAGTATATATATATTTGGAAAACTGGAATATAATTAGTGTGTATATTTGAATTGCGACCCGTCACCTTAGCCTATAGATTTTCTGATTAGAGAATCCATAGTTTCCAGTTGGTACCACGAGGAGGTGTGACTAGGACTTGTTGTTATGTAAAGCATAATTACGTATTATATTACAACCATTTACCAACCTTCCGGCTTCTTGAGGACAGCGCGGATGACATGACAGCGCGCTGTCATGCTGTGGGAGGAAACCGGAGTACCCGGGGAAAACCCACGTGTCCTAGAAGGCGACTCTCAATAACAACCCCGAGACAGGGCAACTAACTCGGGTAGAATTGATGGAAAGTGAGTGCGCTTCTCGACACCCTTAGCAAGAGCTCTAGATACGGATTTTGCTATTTGACTTAATTTGTTTATATATGCTTCCTTTTTCTTCAGTTACTCAGAATAATTGTTAACTGTATAGTTTCAAATAAATTGTCAAAAATGGAACTAACCATGAATTCGGAAGATGTAGATCGGCACGATTTTAAACACTGTATATTTATGTTTCGATACGCACTGAAATGTTTTTGTTTTTCTTATAGAACAAAATATTTTGCGTCTAGTTCATTTATTTGCGTAAGCATAAATTATGCAGATACGCAGCTTATCTAGAGCTCTGCTTAGCTGGATGTAGAATCTGGAAGACGGGTTGGAGATGTATTACAGCGAAGATGGATGTATAATCTCTGGAAGACGAGTTGGATCCAGATTTATTACAGCGAAGATGGGGTGTATAATCTGGAAGACAGGCTGGAGATGTAATACAGCAAAAACGGATGTAGAATCTGGAAGACAGGCTGGTTTGTTTATGACAGTCGTTTTTTTAGCGGTGGATGCAGACAACATACATGGGTAGAACCAGTAATACTGCATACCTCATTTTCCTGGGTAGAACCATTATTACTGTACACCTCCCTCCATTGTAAGAATTGACACATTCTCACAGAAGACGGACTGGATATGTATTACAGTGAAGATGGATGTAGAATCTGGAAGACGGGAGAATATGTATTTCAATGGACAGATGTAGAATCTGGTTGGTTGAATGGAGTTTTACTTAATGTTCAGCACATATTAGCCTATATATGATTTTCCCCACATTTTCCTTGGTATAACCGGTAATGTATACGTTCCGCCATCCGTAAGAATTGACACTTTTTCACTTACAAATGGAGCTCCCAGAGATGACAAATCCGGAAGACGGGCTGGAGATGTAGATTCTGGAAGACGGACGAATAGGTATTTCAACTGACAGATGTAGAATCTGGAAGACATGCTGTTGAAGACGTACGTAGAATCTGAAAGACATGGAAATACGTATTACAATGAAGACAGGTTTAGAATCTGGAAAGATCAGGCTGGTGAAGACGTAAGTAAAATCTGTAATACATGCAAATATGTTTTACAATGGACGGATGTAGAATCTGAAAGACAGGCTGGCAATGGACAGATGTCTGCTGTGACTTCTGACTCCATCCAACGTCTTTGACTTTATGTAAAAAAGAAAACAAATGGTTAATAAAAAATGAATCAGTCGTGTCCTGACCATTTTTGCAGTAGTGGGATGACAGGCTCCATCCAACGTCCGACTTCTGACATCACGCAATGTTTGTGGCTTCTGACTCCATCCAACGACTGTAACGCGACGTGGCAAAAATGTTACGAGGCACGACGAAACAAAAATGTATTACGGGATGCGACGCGATGTTACGGACAACGTGATTCCTTTATAGCCCCACTAGACCCCACTTCACTTTAAGAAAAGTGGGGTATAATAAAAATGTGTTACGCAAAGCGACTTACAAAAACGGGTCCCGGGAAGCGACGCAACGGAAAAAAAGTGTTACGGGATGTGACGCAACGGGATGTGACGCAACGGGGCAAACAAATGTGTTACGAGACGCGTGGCGATGGAACAAACATTTGTTATGGGACACGACGCTATGTTACAGACAAGGTGATTACAATATATACCCCACTCCACTTTGTGAAAGTGGAGCATAATAAATCAATATTGTCCTTACCATTTTTGCAGTGTTGAGATGACAGGTTCCAACCAACGTCTGTGACTTCTGACTCCATCCAACGTATTTGACTTCATGTAAAAAAAGAAAACAAATGGTTAATAAAAAATGAATCAATCTTGTCCTTACCATTTTTGTAGTAGTGGGATGACAGGCTCCATTAAACGTCCGACTTCTGACATCACGGAATGTATGTGGCTTCTGACTCCACCCAACGACTGTAACGCGACGTGGCAAAAATGTGTTACGGAGAGCAACGAAACAAAAATGTGTTACGGGATGCGACGCGATGTTACGGACAACGTGATTCCTTTATAGCCCCACTAGACCCCACTTCCCTTTGAGAAAAGTGGGGTATAATGAAAATGTGTTACGCAAAGCGACTTACAAAAACGGGTCCCGCGAAGCGACGCAACGGAAAAAAAGTGTTACGGGATGTGACGCAACGGGATGTAACGCAACGGGGCAAACAAATGTGTTACGAGACGCGTGGCGATGGAACAAACATTTGTTATAGTATATATTTGAGTATAATAAATCAATATTGTCCTTACCATTTTTGCAGTGTTGAGATGACAGGCTCCAACCAACGTCTGTGACTTCTGATTCCATCCAACGTCTTTGACTCCATGTAAAAAAGAAAACAAATGGTTAATGAAAAAATGAATCAATCATGTCCTTACCATTTTTGCAGTAGTGGGCTGACAGGTTCCATCCAACGTCCGACGTCTGACACCATGCAATGTCTGTGGCTTCTGACTCCATCCAACGACTGTAACGCGACGTGGCAAAAATGTGTTACGGGGCGCAACAAAACAAAAAAGTGTTACGGGATCGACGCGATGTTACGGATAATAAAAGCGCGTTACGCAAAGCGACTCGACAAAAACGTATCCCGGGAAACGACGCAACGAAAAAAACGTGTTACGGGATGTGACGCAAAGGGATGTAACGCTACGGGATGTGACGCAACGGGATGGCGATGGAACAAACATTTGTTATAGTATACATTTGTTATAGTATATACTTGAGTATAATAAATCAATATTGTCCTTACCATTTTTGCAGTGTTGAGATGACATGCTCCAACCAACGTCTGTGACTTCTGATTCCATCCAACGTCTTTGACTCCATGTAAAAAAGAAAACAAATGGTTAATGAAAAAATGAATCAATCATGTCCTTACCATTTTTGCAGTAGTGGGCTGACAGGTTCCATCCAACGTCCGACGTCTGACACCATGCAATGTCTGCGGCTTCTGACTCCATCCAACGACTGTAACGCGACGTGGCAAAATTGTGTTACGGGGCGCAACGAAACAGAAATGTGTTACGGGATCGACGCGATGTTACGGATAATAAAAGCGCGTTACGCAAAGCGACTCGACAAAAACGTATTCCGGGAACCTACGCAACGAAAAAAACGTGTTACGGGATGTGACGCAAAGGGATGTAACGCTACGGGATGTGACGCAACGGGACACACAAATATGTTACGAGACGCGTGGCGATGGAACAAACATTTGTTAAAGTATATATTTGAGTATAATAAATCAATATTGTCCTTACCATTTTTGCAGTGTTGAGATGACAGGCTCCAACCAACGTCTGTGACTTCTGATTCCATCCAACGTCTTTGACTCCATGTAAAAAAGAAAACAAATGGTTAATGAAAAAATGAATCAATCATGTCCTTACCATTTTTGCAGTAGTGGGCTGACAGGTTCCATCCAACGTCCGACGTCTGACACCATGCAATGTCTGTGGCTTCTGACTCCATCCAACGACTGTAACGCGACGTGGCAAAATTGTGTTACGGGGCGCAACGAAACAAAAATGTGTTACGGGATCGACGCGATGTTACGGATAATAAAAGCGCGTTACGCAAAGCGACTCGACAAAAACGTATTCCGGGAACCTACGCAACGAAAAAAACGTGTTACGGGATGTGACGCAAAGGGATGTAACGCTACGGGATGTGACGCAACGGGACACACAAATGTGTTACGAGACGCGTGGCGATGGAACAAACAGTTGTTATAGTATATATTTGAGTATAATAAATCAATACTGTCCTTACCATTTTTGCAGTGTTGAGATGACAGGCTCCAACCAACGTCTGTGACTTCTGATTCCATCCAACGTCTTTGACTCCATGTAAAAAAGAAAACAAATGGTTAATGAAAAAATGAATCAATCATGTCCTTACCATTTTTGCAGTAGTGGGCTGACAGGTTCCATCCAACGTCCGACGTCTGACACCATGCAATGTCTGTGGCTTCTGACTCCATCCAACGACTGTAACGCGACGTGGCAAAAATGTGTTACGGGGCGCAACGAAACAAAAATGTGTTACGGGATCGACGCGATGTTACGGATAATAAAAGCGCGTTACGCAAAGCGACTCGACAAAAACGTATCCCGGGAACAGACGCAACAGAAAAAACGTGTTACGGGATCTGACGCTACGGGATGTAACACTACGGGATGTGACGCAACGGGACGATCAAATGTGTTACGAGACGCGTGGCGATGGAACAAACATTTGTTATAGTATATATTCGAGTATAATAAATCATATTGTCCTTACCATTTTTGCAGTGTTGAGATGACAGGCTCCAACCAACGTCTGTGACTTCTGATTCCATCCAACGTCTTTGACTCCATGTAAAAAAGAAAACAAATGGTTAATGAAAAAATGAATCAATCATGTCCTTACCATTTTTGCTGTAGTGGGCTGACAGGTTCCATCCAACGTCCGACGTCTGACACCATATAATGTCTGTGGCTTCTGACTCCATCCAACGACTGTAACGCGACGTGGCAAAAATGTGTTACGGGATCGACGCGATGTTACGGATAATAAAAGCGCGTTACGCAAAGCGACTCGACAAAAACGTATCACGGGAACCGACGCAACGAAAAAAACGTGTTACGGGATGTGACGCAAAGGGGTGTAAAGCTACGGGATGTGACGCAACGGGACAAACAAATGTGTTACGAGACGCGTGGCGATGGAACAAACATTTGTTATAGTATATATTTGAGTAAAATAAATCAATATTGTCCTTACCATTTTTGCAGTGTTGAGATGACATGCTCCAACCAACGTCTGTGACTTCTGATTCCATCCAACGTCTTTGACTCCATGTAAAAAAGAAAACAAATGGTTAATGAAAAAATGAATCAATCATGTCCTTACCATTTTTGCAGTAGTGGGCTGACAGGTTCCATCCAACGTCCGACGTCTGACACCATGCAAAGTCTGTGGCTTCTGACTCCATCCAACGACTGTAACGCGACGTGGCAAAAATGTGTTACGGGGCGCAACGAAACAAAAATGTGTTACGGGATCGACGCGATGTTACGGATAATAAAAGCGCGTTACGCAAAGCGACTCGACAAAAACGTATCACGGGAACCGACGCAACGAAAAAAACGTGTTACGGGATGTGACGCAAAGGGGTGTAAAGCTACGGGATGTGACGCAACGGGACAAACAAATGTGTTACGAGACGCGTGGCGATGGAACAAACATTTGTTATAGTATATATTTGAGTAAAATAAATCAATATTGTCCTTACCATTTTTGCAGTGTTGAGATGACATGCTCCAACCAACGTCTGTGACTTCTGATTCCATCCAACGTCTTTGACTCCATGTAAAAAAGAAAACAAATGGTTAATGGAAAAATGAATCAATCATGTCCTTACCATTTTTGCAGTAGTGGACTGACAGGTTCCATCCAACGTCCGACGTCTGACACCATGCAAAGTCTGTGGCTTCTGACTCCATCCAACGACTGTAACGCGACGTGGCAAAAATGTGTTACGGGGCGCAACGAAACAAAAATGTGTTACGGGATCGACGCGATGTTACGGATAATAAAAGCGCGTTACGAAAAGCGACTCGACAAAAACGTATCCCGGGAACCGACGCAACGAAAAAAACGTGTTACGAGATGTGACGCAAAGGGATGTAACGCTACGGGATGTGACGCAACGGGACACACAAATGTGTTACGAGACGCGTGGCGATGGAACAAACATTTGTTATAGTATATATTTGAGTATAATAAATCAATATTGTCCTTACCATTTTTGTAGTGTTGAGATGACAGGCTCCAACCAACGTCTGTGACTTCTGATTCCATCCAACGTCTTTGACTCCATGTAAAAAAGAAAACAAATGGTTAATGAAAAAATGAATCAATCATGTCCTTATTATTTTTGCAGTAGTGGGCTGACAGGTTCCATCCAACGTCCGACGTCTGACACCATGCAATGTATGTGGCTTCTGACTCCATCCAACGACTGTAACGCGACGTGGCAAAAATGTGTTACGGGGCGCAACGAAACAAAAATGTGTTACGGGATCGACACGATGTTACGGATAATAAAAGCGCGTTACGCAAAGCGACTCGACAAAAACGTATCCCGGGAACAGACGCAACGGAAAAAACGTGTTACGGGATGTGACGGAAAGGGATGTAACGCTACGGGATGTGACGCAACGGGACAAACTAATGTGTTACGAGACGCGTGGCGATTGAACAAACATTTGTTATAGTATATATCTGAGTATAATAAATCATATTGTCCTTACCATTTTTGCAGTGTTGAGATGACAGGCTCCAACCAACGTCTGTGACTTCTGATTCCATCCAACGTCTTTGACTCCATGTAAAAAAGAAAACAAATGGTTAATGAAAAAATGAATCAATCATGTCCTTACCATTTTTGCAGTAGTGGGCTGACAGGTTCCATCCAACGTCCGACGTCTGACACCATGCAAAGTCTGTGGCTTCTGACTCCATCCAACGACTGTAACGCGACGTGGCAAAAATGTGTTACGGGGCGCAACGAAACAAAAATGTGTTACGGGATCGACGCGATGTTACGGATAATAAAAGCGCGTTACGCAAAGCGACTCGACAAAAACGTGTCCCGGGAACCGACGCAACGAAAAAAACGTGTTACGGGATGTGACGCAAAGGGATGTAACGCTACGGGATTTGACGCAACGGGACAAACAAATGTGTTACGAGACGCCTGGCGATGGAACACATATGTGTTATGGAACACGAGGCTATCTTACAGACAACGTGATTCCAATATAGCCCCAACTTCACTTCGTGAAAGTGGAGTATAATAAATACCATTTTTGCAGTGTTGAGATGACAGGCTCCAACAAACGTATGTGACTTCTGACTCCATCCTTGGCTCCAACAACGGTGACATAAGGTCCATCCGATGACTGACATAAAACTCCATTCAACGTCTGTGACTTGTGACTCCATCCTACGTCTGTGAATTCAAAAATTGACAAGTTAATTACCTGAATGTAAACCTTGAAAGTAAGCTAAAGGAAACATCTAGGTATATGCAATTAAAATTGACCCTAAGCTCCCAATTAAAGAAATATTGCGGACAACATGATTCTTTTATAGCCCGACTAGCCCCAACTTCACTTGTGACTCCATCCTACGTCTGTGACTTGTGACTCCATCCTATGTCTGAGACTTGTGACTCCATCCTATGTCTGTGACTTGTGACTTGTGACTCCATCCTATGTCTGTGACTTGTGACTTGTGACTCCATCCTATGTCTGTGACTTGTGACTCCATCTAACGTCTGTGACTTGTGACTCCATCTAACGTCTGTGACTTGTGACTCCATCCTACGTATGTGACTTGTGACTCCATCCTAAGTCTGTGACTTGTGACTTCATCCTACGTATATGACTTGTGACTCCATCCTACGTCTGTGACTTGTGACTCCATCCTATGTCTGTGACTTGTGACTCCATCCAAAGGTCTGTGACTTGTGACTCCATCTAACGTATGTGACTTGTGACTCCATCCTACGTCTGTGACTTGTGACTCCATCCTACGTCTGTTACTTGTGACTCCATCCTACGTCTGTTACTTGTGACTCCATCCTACGTCTGTGACTTGTGACTCCATCCAACGTCTGTGACTTGTGACTCCATCCTATGTCTGTGAATTCAAAAATAGACAATCTTAATACCTGAATGTAAACCTTGAAAGTAAACTTTAGGAAACAGGTAGGTCTGTTTAATTAAAATTGACCTAGTTTTGTTGTGTTTTATTTATAACTTTATGTAAAACTGATCCAACAAAGGGGCCCTAAGCCTCCTGTGCACGTTCTACTGGCTAAAGTTAAAGCTTATGTAAAAAGGACCATAACTCTGTCAAAAATTATTCAACCAGAATATGGCTAAAGATCGGATGGAAAATGGAGGCCGTATCGTTTTAACGAGGTAAAAGTTAATGGACGGACCGACAGACGACGGACGATGGACAACTCGCCACCCCATAAGCAATGCTGGCCATTAAAGCTCAAAAATAAAATAAAAATAATAATGATAATTAAAAATAATAAAAGTATTTTTACACCTAAAATGGCCTTCAGTGTGACCTTGACCTTTCTATTTTAGTATGGCCATGTCTATGTTGTCATGACAAGTATATATTGAAAGTTTGATGAAGAAATATCAAGAAATGAGAAAGTTATAGCCAAAGTTAAGTTTTCTTGAAGAAAAAAATGAGTATATAACCCATATAATGACCTTCAGTGTGCCCATGACCTTATATTTTAGTATGATCATGTTGATGTTGTCCTGATGAGTATATATTGAAGTTTTGAAGAAGAAATATCAAGAAATGAGAAAGTTATAGCCAACGTTAAGATTTAGTGACGGACGACAAAGTGATCCCTATGTGTCGCAGTTTTTTTCTAAAAGGCGACACAAAACCTTTTAACACAAAATCCTGATTTTTTAAAAAAAATAAATAAACAAATGCGCGAAGAACATTTTAAATGGAAATTTGGCGTGCACGACTTGATTTTCGCACTATTTTGTTTTTAAAGGGAAACACGGCAATCTTGATTTTTTTTTTAAATTCACGGCGCCCCGTTAGTTTTTCTCTTCACTTGCATTACACAATCATTAATATTAATTGTTATACTTCTTATAATATTCCACCAATAATATATTTAAAAAAAATGGTAAAATATTGAAGAAAATTGAAATCTCAATTTTTTATTTAACTACATGTATATGCAAGGAGTTTTAAAGTCAAAATGACATAGGATAATTAAATCGAGCAGCAAATTTTAACATTTGAATAGAACTCAAGATTGCCATGTGTTTTAAAGCTTTTCTGCAAAGATGCGTGCTAAATGCAAATACAAAGTCAACTCTTTTACAAATTATAATCATCGTGCACATCAGCAGCTGTTATATAGTACGTGGTACCACACACAAGGATTCCTCAGTTAGGCCAACCAATTAAAGAAATCACAGATATTGCTGCATTGCGCATGTCGATATGCCATCGAAGGAACTAATTATGTCCTTAGGTGTTAATTGTTTAGGTTTAATTCCACTAAATCAGCCGGATGTGCTTGCCTGGTGCAATCGAAAGTAGTTCTGTATTGTAGAGTGCTAATCATTTTGTTCTTTAAAACCTTTTTTTAGTGCAATTTCCTGTTAATTTTTGGCTGTAACTGTATTCATGACATGTTGTTGATATTTGAAAATGGAGCTCATGTTTTTGACAATTTTTGATATAAATTTGAGAAGTGAAAGTAGACAGGGTACGAAATTTCTAGGGGTAAAAATAGCTTTGACCTTTGACCCGGGGTTAGTACACAACTGAAGAAATGTTTCTTAGAGGGTATTACACCCCTTATTTCTTTGTTGATGTTTAATAGCAGACAAGTTTATTTGCATGATGAAGTAAGTTTCCCAGAATTCTAATCAGGTTTGAGTTTTTAACAGGTTGTCAACATTCTAACTTTACTATGGAAGGGCAATGGAGACTCAATTACGCTATTATAACCTATAAGGAGAAATCATGTATTTTTCAGAATTGCATAAAAAATTATTTTCTAGGCATTTATTTTGTTTGTATAGGTGAGTCGAACTCAGAAACATAGAAAAAAAAAATATTTTCAGACTTTTAGACTATTTTAGAATGTTTTTGGCAACTTTTCCTCAATTTTTCTGATTTTCTCTAAAAAATAGATATTTTTTATTTTTTTGGAGTTTTTGTGAAAGATATATGGCAAAATGTGTGGTATACATACTCAGGGATGCAAAAGATGCAAAACAAAGACACCATAGTTGATTTGATGAGAAAATGTTGAACGGTTGCTGAGATATTGCATTTTTTATTATTTAATTTCGGGTCAAAATCGACTCGCCATGATTTAGTGCATGGTCAAGCGCAGGTATAATCACAATAATTTCAAGACAAAGTCATTCGGCATTGCGAAACAAGTCAAAATGGTCTTTTATTAAGTTGTTGGATTGAATCGACAAGTTTAATTAAAAAAACATGACGCAAAAGTATTCCATTTAGGTTTAATTCCACTAAATCAGCCGGATGTACTTGCCTGGTGCAGTCGAAAGTAGTTCTGTATTAAAGAGTGCTAACCTTTTTTTTTCTTTAAAAGCTTTTTTTAGTGCAATTTCCTGTTAATTTTTGGCTGTAACTGTATTCTGGACATGTTGATATTTGAAAAAAGAGCTCATCATATTTTTGACAGTTTTTGATATAAATTTCAGAAGTGAAAGTAGACAGGGTACGAAATTGCAAGGTCTAAAAAAAGCTTTGACCTTTGACCCAATGTTAGTATACAACTGAAGAAATGTTTCTTAGAAGGTATTAAACCCCCTATTTCCTTGTTGATGTTTAATAGCAGACATGTTTATTTGCATAATAAAGTAAGTTTCCCAGAATTCTAACCTGTTTTGAGGTTGTCAACATTCTAACTTTATTATGGAATGGCAATGGAGACTCATTTACGCTATTATAACCTACAATCAATCAGTGCATTACACGGATGACCTTCACTGATTCGACACTTGTATAAGATTCCTCTGCCTTAGGGAGCGTAACACGAAAAAGAAAGTTCAGACTCTATTGTACCTCTTAATACCTTTAGGATGTCCTATTAGTTTTGTGGCGGACGGACTATAAACCTTAGTACCACACACACAGCGCAACATGACCAATTCGGGAAATAGCTGATGAACTGTGAACGTATAGCTGTTACATCATGAACTTTTGGTTTTGATGGAAAATCCGGAGATTGTACACTTAGATTTGGCAGGCCTGTTTTTCGAACAGTCGAGCTTAAAATAAAAACTCCAAATTTTATTTTTAATGCTAGCAAATTTAGACAAAATCATACTGGATTAATAAACTGAGGTGATGATTGTGATGCTCGACTTCTAGACTGCCGTGTGTCCCTTTAATCACAATTTGAGTTCCGTTGGAGCCCAGGGATTATTGGAACCAACATTTCTGAATTCGCCTATAGCTTTTGAGACCTGATACCGTGTTGAGGAACCTCATTGCCAAAATTAATTGAACTAGGACAAGAAACAGCTTATATGCACAACTCGAGGTGAAGTTAGAGGCAAACACCTGGGTGATTACATCATAAAGCCCTCTTATTCTTTGAATAGTTGAAAAGATAAAAACTAGTCATTTATGTGGTACAAGCTCCAATGATACAACTAAGACCCAAGGTTGGTTCTGCCAAGAAAACTATATCCTTGACCATTGAATAAAAACTATTTGATCTGTATAATATATATGTTTTGTACAACTAATTATTATTATGCAAAGACTGTAATCCATTATGTGTTTGAAACATCAACTTTTAAAACTTTTGTTTCTTAAGAAATCAACTCAAATTTCCTAGCCTATCAACATATCTTTTGCCTTTGCATGTTATACATTCTATGTATAAATACTGCACTAAAATAATGCCACATACCTTTTTATAAGTAGTATTTGTTCACCTCGGTAACACTATATAGATCAAGAGTCCAAACAGACACATCTGTTCCTTTCTGAGTATTTCAGCAGTATGATCAGAGATGCAAGATTAAAAAAGGATTAAACTGAAAAGCAGTTCACTCTACAGTTAAAACTAACCAATCAATAATAGTTTTTCCAGTCACAACAGTTGACCAATCAGGGATCGTATTTCCCAAGTAAGGTAAAAAAACAGGTGTCTAAAAATATTCAGAAAGGATTAGTTGTAATTGTTAAGAAAACTGAAAAGTAGTTCACTCTAACAATGACTTCAATATAAGCCTTTTAGTTCACTCAAACAGCCAACTAATCAGTACTGTATCCACCTTGGACAATTATTGTTTCGGTTATACAATATGAAACATATATATGTTTTCATTATTTACTTGTACTGCAGTTATTCTAAAATACAGTGTAGCTTCAAGCAATTTGAAAAACATGAAATTCACATCAGTACTTTTAAAGTTATATGGCTATGAGACAAAATTTTGACCTTCGAGCAATCAGTGTGAATTTGACCTTTTGAGGTCATGGACCTGATATGTGCACACGACAAGTCCTTCTCATACTGCTGAATATTTCTGTGTAGTTTTTATTAAAATCCCTTAAAGGGAGTATATCAGGATTTTCATGGGGGTCTATGTGTCAGACTAAAAATTGACAAATATTAATATTTTCTACTCTACATGGCCAAAACATAATAAATGAGTATAACAAATGACCCCTTATTTGCAAAGAAATTGATTCTGCACAGTAATATGTGCTATCCTAGGTTACGCACCAGGGTTAATTTCAGCATTTTACGTCCGATTCCGTCCTAGCTATGTGGTGTTTTCAAAGTTAAGACATTAACAAAATGGTTCTAACATCATATTTTGATTGATATAAGTGTTTTATCATGAAATGGAACATTATTATAATTTAAGATGTTTCTAGAAAATCTTGATGTACTCACAAGTTTTTATCGCCAGAACTGGCGATTTTCTTGCAACATATAAAATGTTGTAAAATATAAAATGTTGTAAAAGTTGTAAACGCATGATTAAGAGACACATGCCTCCATCATGAATCATCAGAGTGAAGGGAGAGACACATGCCTCCACCATGAATCATCAGAGTGAAGGGATAGACACATGCCTCCATCATGAATCATCAGAGTGAGTGAAGGGATATTTTGCAATATTGCAGAAACGTTGATAGAAAATCAGAACTGTGCAGTTGCAACTAAGACACTATTTTATATGGGCTATTTCAATCAAGTTAAATAATACTGGAAGGCTCATGCGGTCCAATTCTTAAAGTTTTTACTGCCGACACCCCTATCCCGACCCATACAAACAACACACTCATATCCACCTTCTAAACCAAAAGAGGAGATTACAGTGGCGCAAGAAACTAGAGGTTCAATGTCCCTACAATAAGCTAATTGCCACAAAAAAACAACGAGTTCGTTTATATCTGAATATAGCTGCTTGGCATAAGTAATTTTACAAATATTTTTGGTTTTATAAAGAATTATAAGATATTGCACTCTATATAAGTGTTATTATCTTCATATTGTCTGAATTGTGTGACTTTACTACATTAAATGATCTTTAGAAAAAGCATTGTCTATAACAAGTATTGTCTATAGCATATTTAGATGTATCGTTCGTTTAAAAATCAGTTATTTAAATCATAAAAACAATATAAAGTCAAATTAGTTCTCATTTAACTTAATGAAGAGGGAAAAGATTTAATAATAATTACGTAAAAGGAAGATAATGATAACTGCAGTATGCTTCAATTGTGAAACTAAACGTTTGTCCAAAATGAGCCTTAACATACAAACTTACCGCCTAAAACTATACTGTCCAATAGTTTTCCTGAAGTATGTAGATTTTTAAAAAAAAATCTGAAAAAATGTATCAAGAACTGCTAAAAAATGTTAGTTACAATAGTTTCGCTCTTTATTTTTTTAGCGCGAAACTATTGTAAGTCAATATTTCTTAAATATCTCATACAGAATAACAAATTATTTCATTTCTTCTCAAGTCATAAATGAATACCATTTCTTTCTTACATGCCAGAGAACAAAGTACGTAAATGTATTCATGATGAAAATAAGATGTTTTTGCTTCTCCTGTAAAATTTTCTAAAAGTGAGTTACAATAGTTTCGCGTTAAACCTCGATATGTCTACAAAAACATGGTACTTTTAGGTGTTACTATTACTAAATTTAGTTGAATTACTAAATTCTGCATATTCTATTTATATACTTATTCGCGTAATCCTTTAACAACGCTAAACACAATTACACTCAAGAGATATGAAAACGCAACACGGGAATTTCCGCTATATATTGTATATACCTTGGCATAGATATTGACAATAGTAAATTATCTCTGCTCCTATATGCGGACGACATATGTCTAGTAGCCGATTCTGAGGAAAATTACAAACTATGTTAGATACGCTCCACAATTGGTGTAAGAAATGGCGAGTACTTATAAACACAGACAAAAGTAAGTGTATGCACTTCAGGAAACATCGAGTTGCTCAATCAAACCATAGATTAAAGATTGGTGATAATATTCTGGAAACAGTTGATAGATACAAGTATCTGGGTG